>LPNX010326625.1:83723-103571 GCA_001517045.1 Pseudotsuga menziesii
GATGGCCTGTTAAACCCAACTGTGTTGGCTTGGCTGTGTCTTGTAGACCTTTGGCTACGTGTAAGCCTGCTAGTTCCCTTATTCCTTGGAGAATCATGCCCAGCTCGGGGGTGGCAGCCCTGCTGAGAGATTAAGGAGCACACTGGCCTATGGTTGGGTGGAACGTTGCAGCGACGTAGCTGGTTGCGGATCGAGTTCTTCATAAGATAAGTGATCTTGTTCATTTTACTTCTGCAACCTTATTTTCTGTTAATAAAAATGATGAACATGTTAAATGAATGCTGTTGGTTTTCGCTGTGTACGATGATTAATTGCATGTTTTACTTCAATACATTTCCTCTCAGCGTTCTATTTTTCGTAATTTAGTGCATACATATGTTCATGGGGCGCTTAGCTCGGGTGGTTTAAGCCATGGAGATCGCGTCCTCTTCGCCGGTCGGAGGCACGGGGACGTGACAGTCAATCCAAGCCACAGACGGGTTTATCAGGCACTCAACCAAGTCATCATTCACATTGGGTTTATCGAGATGCAACATTACAAGCCAAAGAATGTTGGGTTTATCAGGATTACTCATCCAAGCCAGCATACAGTTGGGTTTATCAGAGTGTTCACAGTCAATACAACTTCCAAAATAGGGATTAACCAAGCCACAAATGGGTTTATCAGGCACTCATCCAAGCCATCATGCACAGTGGGTTTATCAGACTGTCTAGCCAAGCCACAGATGGGTTTATCAGGATTCTAAGGAAGTGGAAAGGTAGAATGACTAAGCTAGTGGATATTCAGAACTAGGGACACCTTCACAAGGTATATCTGGTTTGGGATCCACATTTCCTGCATACCCAACAAAAGGAAGCATCCCCTTCTCTGCCCCAAAGTCCCTCAGACTACACCTTCCCTAAAAATTCTCTTTAGTGCATGCACTGAAGAGTTACCATCCACTCTTACCCTTTTGTGAGGCTTCTCTCTACACTAGGTTTATCAAGCCCATTCCTCTTCTCTTCCACTCCTTATTCTTGAGTATAATTTAGATTCAAAATATATGGTGCACAACACAACAACCGCAACATAACACATCAAACGTGCTTACATTCACTCTGTGATAGAGGAAACCACTGGAGAAACTCCTTCTGTGACTTAGGAGAGTGATACCGAACCCTCTGAACCATGAACCCCTGCTCCCTTGCTCGACAAAGGAAAAATAATTGCAGATAATTGGTTCTATGGATGCAAGCAATGAACCAACATGACGACGGGACCAGGGATGGAGAATCATAGAATGAAACTACAGTTCTACAACATAGGTGAACACACAACATGCATGAGTAGTCTGGATAGCTTGAATGGTAGAATCCATGAACAACGATGGAATGTTTTGAATGAATGAGGAGGAGTGAGTAAAACCCAAAATACAATCTCCTTTGATGAACAGGGTATGCACCACGTGATTTCTTCCTTCAAAAGCAAAAGATCATCCTCCCCTAGGTTGTAGGCATGTGTTGATTGCAGCTTTCCATGCCTTGCTTTGCCGAAGAAATAACCACCTCATCAAATTTGTGGAAGAAATTGATGATTGAGGAAAAAGGAAGAAAGGTAGTTGAGGTTATATGGGTTCCCCCATTGACACCTGGTCACACCCTATTGGATCAGGGGGCTTGACTAAATCCCCACCCTATCCCTTGTGAAATCATGCTCCCATCTCTTTAACGTTTTCAGTCCCATAGCTAGCTATGGTATTTTATTAATTTGCATAGTTACATGATATATCAAAATATATTCACTGTGCTTGACTTAGAACTATCACCATAGGTATCAACCTTGATCACCTATACAAAACACCAGATCAATAGGAAGGACTTGGCCTTGAGCTCCATGTCATGATCTCAATGCAATATATACATCATGTACAATTCTATACCAAGGGGTCAAAAACGGGGTATTACAATCCCCTCCCCCTTCAACAACACTGTCCTTAATGCTTTACAATTAAACAAAAATGTTATACCAGCACCTCCCTTAGTGCTCCGCAAAATTGAACAAAAATGGATGTGCCAATTGCATTGCATCGTGCAGCTCCCAAGTAGCCTCATTGAGACTGTAGTTCTCCCATTACACCTTTACTTGTCCAATGGATTGATTTCGGAACATGGTGACCTTCCTGTAGAGGATGCACAATGGCTTGGTTTGGAACTATCCCTCGGGTTCCACCTGAATCATATCCCAATCAATTACATGGTTAGGATCATGTACATATTTCTTAAGCAAATAAACATAAAAAACATTATGAGTTCTAGGGCTAGCAAGAGATGTGCGTCTATATGCAACTGGCCCTATTCCTTCAAGCACTTCAAATGACCCACAATATCTAGGGGACAAATTGGCACAATTTCCAAGCTTCAAAGAACTCTTCTTTTCCCTCACTCTCAAATAAACATGATCCCCAACACATAGTTCTCTGTGCACTCCATGCTTATCAACATAGCTCTTCTGTCTGTCCTGGGATGCCTTCAGATTCTGCCTGATCTTTGCAACCTCTTTCTCAATCTCCTTGAGCAATTATGGCCCAATCACAATCATGTTCACAAGATTATCCAAATTCATAGGTGTCCTACACCTTCTTCCATACAAAGCTTCATATGGGATCATCCCCAAGGATGCTTGTTCGCCATTGTTGTATGCAAATTCTACCGAGTGTAAGTAGTCTTCCCACTTGGTTGGCTTGTCCATTACATACATGTGAAACATGTATTCTAGCACTTGATTCACTCTCTTTGTCTGACCATCAGTCTGAGGATGGTAAGCAGTGCTGAAATTGAGCTTTGTACCCAAATATGCAAACAACCCCTTCCAAAAGTTGGAAGTGAACTTGGAATCCATGTCAGAAACTATTGCCTTAAGAAATCCATGCAACTTGAAAATATGCTTCATGAAGACTTTTGGAATGTCATCAGTATTATGTGTGTACTTAACAAGTATAAATTGTGCTTCCTTTGTCAACTTATCCACCACAACCATGATAGAGTCATGTTGTCTCCAAGTCATTTGCAAACCCTTAATAAAGTGCATGGAAATTACTTCCCATTTCCATTCTGGGACTGGAAAAGGTTGCAACAAACCTGCTGGGTGTTTATGCTCAACCTTTACCTGCTGAAATTTCATGCAATTTTAAATATGCTCAGCAATGTCCCTTTTCATTCCTGGCCAAAAATACGGTTTTCTCGTTGTAGCAATTGTCTTCTGATATCCTGGGTGGCCAGAATATGGAGCTTGATGGATTTCATCCATAACAGTTCTCCTCAATTCTGCTACACGTGGAATATAAATTATGTTCTTGTAGGTAAGGATCCCATCTTCTTCCAATTTAAATCCCTCATATCTCTTCTCAATATTTTATTGCTGCAAGTTATCCTTAACCTGCACATACAACTCATCTTTAGTAGTATGATTCACAATCAGCTGTATCAGATCTGATTGGAAAATAATAAGAGATGCCACATGCATTTCATGCACTTTCCTATTGAGCATTTTAGCCACTTTATTCTCCTTCCCTTTTATGTGCTTGATTTCAAAATCAAACTCACATAAAAATTCTAGCCATCTAGCTTGTCTAGAATTTAGTGTTGGCTGATCAAACAAATATTTCAGACCATAATGGTCTGTCCTTAACTCAAATTTTTGTGCCCATTAAGTAATTCCTCCACATCTCGAGGGAATGTACTATGGCTGCAATTTCTAAGTCATGAGTGGAAAAATTATTCTCATGATCTTTTAACTTTCTAGACTCATAACATACCACATGGTTTTCTTGCATAAGGACTCCTCCATGTCCTTGACCACATGCATTAGTGCACACAAAAAAGTCCTTTTCTGGGTCTGCAATTTTCAGAATACGTGCACTTGTGAGAAGGTTCTTCAACCAATGGAAGCTTCTCTCACATTTCAGTGTCCATTCAAATCTCATCCCCTTCCTTTGAAAAGAATTGATAGGATGTGAAACCTTGGAGAATCCTTCAATGAATCTTCTATAATATCCTACAAGGCCCGTAAAAGATCTTACATCTGTCACATTTCTTGGAGTAGGTTAATTCATGATGTCTTCAATCTTTTTAGGTTATATAGATATGCCCTCATTTGAGATGATGTGACCCAAATAATGAATCCTATCTTTTAGAAGTCACACTTTCTCAACTTTGCATACAACTTATGCTCCCTGAGCAATTTCAAAACCAATCTCAGATTTTCTTCATGTTCTTCCTCATTCGTAGAATAAATAATAATGTCATCAAGGAAGGCAAGAAAAAACTTATCCAAGTACCTGCTCAAGACACTATTCATAAGGCACATAAATGTACCTTATCTTGATGAACAAACTTGTCCAAGTACCTTGTCTTGAAGGCTGCCATATGAATGTCTTCATCCTTGATTCTTACTTGATGGTAACCAGACTCAAGTCAATCTTGGAAAATACATTTTCTCCTCTCATTTGATCAAAGAGGCCATTGATCCTAGGAAAATGGTATTTTTTCTTCACAGTGAATTTGTTCAGTTGTCTGTAATCAATACACAATCTCAGTGTACCATCTTTCTTCTTCACAAACAACATTGGTGCTCCCCAAGGGGAAACACTCAGCCTGATGTGCTTCTTCTCCAACAACTCTTGCAACTGCATCTTCAGCTCTAGCATCTCTAGTGTACTAATCATGTAGGGTGTCTTAGACATTGGTGTTTCTCCTGGAACAAGTTCAATTGTGAAATCAATGTCCCTCTTTGGAGGAAGCCTTGAAATCTCATAAAAAAAAAACATCCCTAAATTCTTGCAACACATGAAAATATTCTAACCTAGGAGTTTCATTCTTCGCTGCCTCCAAAACATGGGATGCTTATAATTGAAAACCTTTTCTACAGAACGTTTTCAGCTGCATGGCTGAAATCTTCCTAACAGATACCACTTTTGGGATGCCTCTTACAACTATCGGGTGTCCTTCTTCATCCAAGCACTCAAAAGTCTTGTTGTAACAATCAAGCTTTACTCGGTGTGCTTCGAGCCAATCCATTCGAATGAGGACATCATAGGACTGTTGGGTAAAATATGCACTATCTAATTCAACACATAATTATCAACCCGAGAAGGTAGCTTGTGAGATGCAAACACTATATGTGCAGGAATCAAGGCTTAAACTACACTATCCTAATTGCAATAAATGAAACTACTATTCTAGGAAAGCAATGCTTGGCCTAAAAACAATTAACTAATAGAAGGGAAAAAAACAACTTTAAGCAAACTATGAATCTGTTCTATGAATTGGAGATCTATTTTATTTGTGCAGAATGAAAGATCTATCTAAGAATTTAATTGCAGCTGACTACTAAGGATCTAAACAATGTAACTTGTAAACTAACTCCTTTGAATCATAAAACTATGTTATTTCTATGCAAGCAAACTAACTACTTTGATTTATGTAATTTTAATCTGATTAATTAACTACAAATTCACAAAAGCAAAGCAAAAACACTATTCTAAAGACCAAGCGTAAATAAATGTGTTGCAAAACAATAAACTAATCAAAACAAACTAAACTTGGACTTCAATAAGGCCTAAGTAAACCTAAGCATATTCAATTGGCTGGAAATGGACTTGGTTTGTAAACAAAACAAAAAAAGAATATTTGTTAATCTACCTCAAAAGGAAATCAAACTATGAACTAAATCATTCTAGGTAATTACGAAAAAACAATATAATTAAAAGCTTTTCTTCAAAAAACAAGTCTACACTGGATTAAACATGGAATCAACAAGTTTTAGAACAGTAACGAACTATGAAATCAGATATAAAGTATTAACTAAAGATCAAATTACAACTAGAAAGGAAAACTAAGGCAAGCTAAAATATGAGGAATAACTAAAAAATGAATATGAAGCTTAAACAAAACATTATGCCATTCAAAACAAGGTTCTAACTATATATGCAAGTACTGGCCAACTACAGGAAATAATACAGTTTGAAAACCTAAGAAATTAGATTCTATTTAAGCATAGAAACACAACAGAGAATATTAAATGTTGAACGAAGGTCTGGATGACAGTTTGGATAGACATTCCGAATGACAGTCTGGACGACAGTTTGGACAGACACTCTGAATGACAGAAAATGACATAAACTAAAGAAACGAGCAGACGAAATGATCTTGACAAAGCTAGTTGATGCATAAGACCCTAGAGTGTGAGAAAAACAGTAAATAAAATGTAAAAAAAAAAAAAAAACCATCTATACTAATCATTATCTAAGGAAAGAAACCATTTCTATTGCATAATAAAAGAGAGCTGAAAGGTAAACTAATTTAATCTACAGCTACAGGGAAAATTAACAGAACTGAATTTGATTATAAACTAAGCTTGAAATACTTGAATAATTCAAATTTTATCTGATTGCAAATGAAAAACTAAAAGACAAGTTGAAAGGAGGTATGCATGACCAGTCATTTAAATTATGGAAATGTAAATTACATATAAACAACAGAAATTACAGTTTATGAACAATTAACCATCACCTAAAGGAAAACAAAATTATACACACCGAAAATCATAATTACTTATCTGCAAATGAAGAAAAATAATGAAATATACAAAAGGAAAAACCTCTGGTTGTTGAGGGGCCCTTCTCCGCAATTAGGTCTTGTGTCTAACTTAGATCAGTCACCAACAGAGCACGGAAGTACTCATCAACAGCTGAAACAGAGACTTTTTATTAAACTGAAGCAAAGTTTACAAAGAATTTTTCTCTCTCACCCTTCAAAACCAAAGGGGTATTTATATAATGATTACAAGGGAGAGTAGGTCGACCACCTATTTATAAAAATAGAGGTTCTTTACTACTGTAACAATAACCCATCAAAAAAGGAACAAACTCAGAAAAATGGCCAACAATGTTTTGACGTTTTGTCGGCAAATATGTTTCAAATAACCACACATTGATCCTAAATGGCTTCAAATTTTGGCAAAAATCCTCTTGAGGACCTAAATGGGCCTATTCTGCACAAAACCCATGTGCCCAAATTTTTTGTTTCACCTATGTTTTCCCAAAAATATATCCTAAAACTCTATTGTCCGTTAAAAACACGTGGTCTGCATGGGCGTCCGGATGAATGTCTGAATGACCTGTAATGGAAATTAGTTCACAAATACAGATTCTGAGCGGCATTTCTGCTGGTTTGTTGGCCACATTAACGGCTGGGTACTTGGGTTATATTGATCCATTTTTTGTTAAACGTTCTCTCCTTCAATCTTTAATCGATCTATCTTGCATGATATCACCACATGGTCTGTTCTAAAATAAGGCACCTACATACAATTAAAACATTCATATATATTAAAACTTAAGATGTGAGGGATTTCCACCATATGATTCGTGAATGTTAAAAGACTTAAACTTATATAAAATGGTAATTTTTTTAAGAGTTAAGAATCCATTTTTATTCAACATGTTTGTATAAAAGATTTGTTTAAAAATATTATTTTATGATTTAACTTTTATTTATAAATAATAATTGCAATAATGCATTTAGTTATAATTATTCATTTGGATAAGACAAAAGCTTATTATCAACCTTATGATTTTAATTTGTGTATGCATGTATGATAGGTTTTAGTGAGGACAAAGGAACAAAGATAGATCAATTTGCTAACAAAGTAAGTCAAGCTATTTAAACCAATAAGAAACATATTATCAAACCCAATGCATAAATCTAGACTGGAAGAAGGGATTAATGAAAGGTCGGATTTGTGTTTAATACATTAAAAATAACATACTTAGGCTCACTTTACATTTACGGTACTTAATTAAAAAAACAAAGTAAAAGATAGCCTTATCGAACATAGATGTATTAAATTATGGTAGATAGGATGGGAAATTAATGTAAATAACATCATTATAGAAGATAATCCTGGAGTCCAACACTCCCCCAGACCAAAGGTATGGCATGTCCTCATTCCATGAATGAATCGAAAGTGGTCTTTCATTTATTCAAAAACTATGTTTGATCATCAATATTTTATAGGAAATCTTTTAGCAAAACTAAGCCAACTTTATTACTGCATGAAAACTAGAACTTAGAAAAAAAATGTTATGTTATGAGATGACCAAAACGTCTTCATATTATTTAATATTTCTTAATACATACAATTCCACCAACTAATAATAATTCATTCTTATGAAGACCATATAAACTGAGACTCTCTCTCACCCAAACCGAAGGTATGGCACGCCCTCGTGCCATGAATGAATTAAGACTAGGTTAAAATATAGATAGTCTGTAAATCCTATAGGAAAATAGTCATTCTTGCTACTTCTCAAATGTTTATTATCATTCAAGTAATTATGGACAGAGTTTGTATTTGAATTTCATTAGAATCCAATGCTACCCTGTAGTAAATATGCTTAAATAACAGAATCTAATACTGAAGCTAGGATGTATGAGTGACCTCTAGGTTTTAGACAGACTTCTGACTTATGGTAAATCCCCGTGGTATTTAAAATTAGTCTTGAGTGATTATTATAGTTAGAAATATGCATGTATGAAAAGAATTAATGATGTAAAATTGTTTTGGTTTAGTTATTAACATTATCTTCTTCTTAGTTCTTTTATTGAAAAATAAAACAAAAAAACGAAGTTGCATAAATATTTAAGCTAAACATGCAACGTTTTATTTATATACATATTTTCCTATCCTAAATAAAGAAAGAAAACATTTTTATTCATGTATAGGAGCTTTTCCAATGAAACCAAGTGCGAAGCAAAATGAGAATTGTACCTTTATCCACATATAAAGGATTGTTGCAATGATTACCTGAATGTGAAAGTTCAACCAACTTACTTTTCTTTGCATCAATAGGTGTCGAATGAAGGAATGGTATTGCAGTCGAGTTACCTCCTTAAACCATATTTCGATTTAGTCTTGGTACTCACCTTCCTTCGCTATGTCATATAGACCTTCTTCTTCTAGTTGTGCAATTGTTCAAGAGCACATGATGGATCTATTGTCAGGTATATTGATTACTCTTTGATTTCTGACTGCTCTCCTTCAGATGTAATCCCCAATGTATTAGATTCTTTTGCAGTCTCGCAAAGAACATCTTTTTGTAGTTCTTGGGATTTTGGTCCATTTGTCATTTCATGAGCAGTTGGTAAGCTCTCAACTAATATTGAGAGCTTCTCTTCTTGAGAGGTAGAGATCAAGATCTCGACTATTTCCAGGAGTTGATAAAGTTCTCTCATATTAATGACCATCTTTGAATCCATTTGGCTGGTTGACGGGTCCTGCTTCACACAATGATTAGTCTCTGAGGTTCTTACAACACCCAAACAAATTTATGTGTTTTTAAGAAACTATCTACTACTTAAAACAAATTTTTGATTTAAACACAACACACTAAAATACCAACATGAAATTAACTTGAGGAAATTAAACACACTCATACAGAAAGAAAACCACACTTGCATAAGAGTAAATTGTAAAAAAGTAAACTACCTAAATTTTCATAATAAAAGCATACGGGCATGAAATTAAACTATGGAAAAATAAACTATCTACGTTTTCAGAAAGAAAAGTACACCTAACTATGAGAAATTAAACTAACTATGTTTGTAAAAAGTACACTTAAGAGAAGTAAATTAAACTTTGCGTGAAGTAAAACACTTGTGCGAAAAATGAACAACAAGGCTTTGGGGCACCCCACTATACTGGATGCATAGGTTCTTACCTCTCGTATTACCATTATCCCCTCCCCCTTGCCATGTAATGTAAAGGAAACCTATATACCCCTATCTACCTAGACTCCAATCCATTTAGCACCTCCTCGACAACAGCGCTAAAATGTTGGGTAAAATATGCAATATCTAATTCAACACTTAATTGTCAACCCGAGAAGGTAGCTTGTGAGATGAAAACACTATATGTGCATAACGGAAGGCTTAAACTACCCTATCCTAATTGCAATAAAAGAAACTACTATTCTAGGAAAGCAATGCTTGGCTTAAAAAAAACTAACTAACAAAAGGAAAAAAACCCACTTTAAGCAAACTATGAATCTATTCTATGAATTGGAAATCTATTTTATTTGTGCAGAATGAAAGATCTATCTAAGAATTTAATTGCAGCTAACTACTAAGGATCTAAACTAAGTAACTTGTAAACTAATTCCTTTGAATCATAAAACTATGTTATTTCTATGCAAGCAAACTAACTACTTTGATGTATGTAATTTTAGTCTGATTAATTAACTACAAATTCACAAGAGCAAAGCAAAAACACTATTCTAAAGACCAAGCATAAATAAATGCATTGCAAAACAATAGACTAATAAAAGAAAACTAAACTTGGAGTTCAATAAGGCCTAAGTAAACATGAGCATATTCAAATGGCTGGAAATGAACTTTGTTTGTAAACAAAACAAAAACAAAATATTTGTTAATCTGCCTCAAAAGGAAATCAAACTATGAACTAAATCATTCTAGGTAATTACGAGAAAAAAATATAATTAAACTATTCTTCAAAAAGCAAATCTAAACTGGATTAAAGATGGAATCAACAAGTTTTAGAACAATAACAATCTATGAAATCAGATATAAAGTATTAACTACATATCAAAGTACAACTAGAAAAGAAAACTAAGGAAAGCTAAAAGATGAGGAATAACTAAAAAATGAATATGAAGCTTAAACAAAACATTATGCCATTCAAAACAAGGTTCTAACTACATATGCAGGTACTGGCCAGCTACAGGAAATAATAAAGTTCGAAAACCTAAGAAATTAGACTCTAATTAAGCATAGAAACACAGCAGAGAATATTAAAGGCTGAACGAAGGTCTGGATGATAGTTTGGACAGACAGTCCGAATGACAGTCTGGACAGACTGGACAGGCAGTCCGAATTACAACGTGGATAAATAGAAAACGATATAAACTAAGGAAATGAGCAGACTAAATGGTCTTGACACCAGCTGGTTGATGCATATGACCCTACAGTGCGAGAAAAATAGTAAATAAACTCTTAAAAAATCGAAATAACAAAACCCATCTATACTAATCATTATCTAAGGAAATAAACTATTTCTATTGCATAATAAAACAGAGCTGAAAGGTAAACTAATTTAATCTACAGCTACAGAAAAATTAACAAAACTGAATTTGATTATAAGCTAAGATTGAAATACTGGAATAATTCAAATTTTATCTGATTGCAAATGAAAAACTAAAAGATAAGTTGAAAGGAGGTATGCATGACCGGTCATTTAAATTCTGGAAATGTAAATTACATATAAACAATAGAAATTCCAGTTTATGAAAAATTAACCATCACCTACAGGAAAACAAAATTATACACACTAGCAATCATAATTATTTATCTGCAAATGATGAAAAATAACAAAATATACAAAAGGAAAAACCTATGGTTGTTGAGGGGCCCTTCTCAGCAATCAAGGGTTGTGTCTAACTCAGATCAGTCACCAACATAGCACGGAAATACTCATCAACAGCTAAAATAAAGACTTTTTATTAAACTGAAGCAAAGTTTAAAAAGAGCTTTTCTCTCCCCCCCTTCAAAACCAAAGGGGTATTTATATAATGACTACAAAGGAGAGTAGGTCAACCACTTATTTATAAAAATAAAGGTTCTTCACTGCTGTAACAACAACCCATCACAATAGGAACAAACTCAGAAAATCGACCAACCACGTTTTGGCATTTTCTAGGCAAATCCGTTTCAAAGAACCAAACATTGCTCCTAAATGGCGTCAAATTTTGGAAAAATTCCTCGCGTTGGCCTAAATGGGCCTATTTCGCACAAAACCCATGTTCTAGAATTTTCCATTTCACGTCTGTTTGCCCAAAATTCTAGCCTGAAACTCTGTTGTCTGTTAAAAACATGTGGTCTGCATGGGCGTCCAGATGAGTGTCTAAATGACCTGTAACACAAATTAGTTCACAAATACGGATTCTGATCGAAATTTCTGTTGGTTTGTTGGCCACTTTGATGGTTGGGTGCTTGAGTTCTATTGGCTGAATCACCATCCATTTATGAGTTTGTTTCATATATAGATCCATTCTTTGTTAAACGTTCTCTCCTCCAATCTTTATGCGATCTACCTTGCATGATATCACCACGTGGTCTGTTTTAAAATAAGGCACCTTCATACAATTAAAACATTCATATATATTAAAGCTTAATATGTGAGGGCTTTCCACCATATGGTTCATGAATGTTAAAAGACTTATACTTATATAAAATGGTAATTTATTTAAGAATTAAGATTCCATTTTTATTCGACATGTTTGTATAAAAGCTTTGTTTAAAAATATTATTTTATGATTTAACTTTTATTTATAAATAATAATTGCAATAATGCTTTTAGTTATAATTATTCATTTGGATAAGACAAAAGCTTATTATCGACCTTATGATTTTAATTTGTGTATGCATGTATGACAGGTTTTAGTGAGGACAAAGGAGCAAAGATAGATCAATTTTCTAACAAAGTAGGTCAAGCTATTTAAACCAATAAGAAACATATTATCAAACCTAATGCAAAAATCGATACTGGAAGAAGGGTTGAATGAAAGGTCAGATTTGCATTTAATACATTAAAAAAATAGACTTAGGCTCACTTTACATTTACGAGATTTAATAAATAAAACAAAATAAAATATATCCTTATCAAACATATATGTATTAAATTATGGTAGATAGGATGGAAAATTAATGTAAATAACATCATTATAGAAGACAAGCCCGGAGCCCAGCAAGGACCCAAGTGGTAGAACATTCAGATCTACACAAGTGACCAATCCATTCATAACCAATGGAAATTTCTCTACCACTTCACTAACCTTTATCTTAGTCTAGGTGGCTAGCTAAACTAACCATGATTTTCTATGCTTTAACTTCTTAAAAGCACAAATCTCAACAACTCAAGGATTAATATAATTGTGAGTAGAACCAGGGTCAATCAAAAAAGAAACAGATTGCTTAGCAATCTTACCTTTAACTTCAACCATAATTTATTAATGGTTTGCTTAGAGGTTCTCTAGAGTTGCATAAATCCTACGGACAGTCCTTACAACTTGACCCACTATTTTAGCTTCTTGAAGGTTGTATTATGGACTTACATTCCCATTCTCAAGTGGACAGTACCTACGCAGATGGTGTCCTGCACATTTCCAACATTGGATAGGTTCCATGCTCTGTTGTAGATCTCTTGGCTTTTCTCACATCACTTTAGCGGGATTGCCCATGGCTTGTGATGGATGCTTCTACTGATTTCTGAAGTTATAATGTTTGAAACCTTTCTTCCTTTGTTCAGACTTCTCATTTCTCTTGTCCTTGTAGACCTTTTGGTAATCAGGTTTGCCCTTGTCTTTCTCATAGCAATATTGAGGTTTCCTGATGGCCTCTTCTATAGTTCTAGGCTCATCAAACTCGATTCGGTCTCTGTAGGACTGAGGAAACCCACTAAGGAAACGCTGGATTTTTACTTTGTCGTCTCTGATATACCTGCAATACCTTAACAGTTCCAAGAATGTATTGGCATACTCTTCCATGGTCTATTGTCCTAACTTCAACTCATGGAATTCTTTGATCTTGTCATCATAGTAACTATCAGAGAGGTATTTCTGCATGAAATACTTATTGAATTGTTCCCAAGTGATCTTCCTTTCATTGATCTTCTTTACTTTCATAAGGTGCTCCCACGAAATGGATGCTCTTCCATTCAGCTGGAAGATGGAAACCCTATTTTTCATATTTCCTAAATAGTCTTGGAATTGAAAATATCCCCATCCCAAGGAGCTAAGCTTCAGCTTCCTAACCAATATTTATCTCACCATTAAAGGTAGGCGTCCTTGTCTTTTTAAACCCATCACGTGAGTTGTTTCTATAATGTATCCTTCTTTTTCCTCTGTGAGATAAAGAGCTCGATCCCCCAGTGGATTCCTCGAAGTCAGAAGACCCACTAGAATACCTCTCCCTTCTTCTAGAACTGTTTTTTTTTCTTTTAGTTTCTTTGTACGACGCCCTGAGCTCATCCTCCTTTGGATGTATGTTAATTTTTGCAACATTGAGACATTCAGCTGATGCTACTCTTCCTCAGCTTTAATCAAGATTCTCATGGTGGCCACAATATCTGATGGCGTCTCTTGAAATATCCTTCCATTAGACTCTTTGTCATCATTCCCAACTCGAACAATTTCCCCCATGTTGGGCCAGGGAAAGAGCTAGGAAAAGAAGGAAAAACATACAAGGATAAATCAGCCGCACAAGCAAAGGAGGAAAAGTGCACATGCAACAGGGTAAAAATAGGTCAAGAATAAAATGAAGGAACCAGCACAAGAAGGAAAAACATGACCGCGATGGAGGAAAGGTAGGATAAGGATGGAAAGAAGTTGCGATGAGGAAGGCACATTAGGAGTTGGTGGAAGAGGCAGGTAGAGAAGTTAAATCTAGACAAATGAAAGTCAAGGAAGACTACATAAGATGAAGAAAAGTTTTGCAGTTATTTATGACTAGTACAGACGAGATGAAAGATGTTTCTGTGGCTATTTAAGGCCGTGGTTAATGCATTGCAGGATTCTCGCGGCTAGGTATGGGCCGACATTTATGTAACAGAGATATTTTGTAGTTGTTGATTCTGTAATAACTGAGTTGTACTCAGTCGACCCTGGGGTAGCATTGAAAAATATAAGGCAATATTTGTAGCTCGGGGTTTCTCTCAGAAGGAGGGAATAGATTATGAAGAAACCTTTGCACCTATAGCCAGATACACTTCCATCAGATCAGTACTTTCTCTAGCTGCAGTGATGAAATGGAAGATACACCAGATGGATGTCATGACTGCTTTCTTGAATGGTGTAGTGGAAGAGGAAGTGTATGTAGAACAGCCACTTAGTTTTGAGACACACGATAGGGAGTCTCATGTGTGTAGATTGAAGAAAGCCCTATACAGTTTGAAACAGGCACCCAGGACCTGGTACGGCAGAATTGACAGCGTTCTACCCAGTTTGGGATTTACCAAGAGTAAAGCAGATTTCAACCTTTACTACAAGGTTGAAGATGGCAACCCAATGATGCTTTTACTATATGTAGATGATCTATTTGTGACAAGTATGGACGGGTTGATTACTGATACGAAGAGAAATCTTGCTGCCGAGTTCGAGATGAAGGACTTGGGTATGATGCATTATTTTCTAGGTATGGAGGTGTGGCAGAGTGCGGATGAAATCTTCCTTGGACAAGGGAAGTATGCAGTAGAGATCCTGAAGAGGTTTGGGATGATGGACTGCAAGACTATGGCCACACCTATGGCATTGAACCTGAAGCTATTGAGTGATGCTTCATCAGAGTCGGTTGATGCTATGATGTATTGTCAGATGATTGGGTATTTAATGTACCTGAAAAACACGAGACCAGACATTTTCTTTGCTATGAACACCTTGAGCCAGTTCTTGACAGATCCGAGAAATATTCACTTGATTGCTGCAAATCATATTCTGAGGTACCTAAGGGGTACAGTTGATTATGGGCTCAAGTACGATGCGAATCAGAAGATTAACCTGGAGGGTTATGTTGATTCAGATTGGGCAGGCAGTGCCATCGATAGGAAGAGCACTTTAGGGTGTTGCTTCAGTATGGGATCAAGTGTGATCTCTTGGTTTAGCAGAAAGAAATCCTGTGTGGCACTGAGTACAGCTGCAGCAGAGTATGTCGCAGCTTGTTCAGCTAGTTGTGAGGTAGTATGGCTGCAGAAGCTACTATCTGATTTATTTGATCTCCAGATGGATGCTACTTGTATACATTGTGACAACCAGAGTTGCATGAAGTTGTCAGAGAATCCATTGTTCCATGACAAGTCGAAGCACATCGAGATCAAGTATCACTATAACAGGGATATGGTGCAGAGGGGAGTAGTGAAGCTCTAGTATGTTGCAATGGAGGAACATATAGCTAATGTGTTGACAAAGCCATTGGCCATAGTGAAGTTCAAGTATTTCAGGGAGAAGCTTGGTGTTCTCCAGATCGAGGTTTCCTCCAAGGGAAAGTGACGAGTCCCAAATCCATTCTGACGAGAAGGTCAGATGTAAGGGCTGAGCCATTCTGTCATGGTGAGAGGATTCAGTTCCTTCCATGTCAAATATGAGTGCTAAGATCCAAAGCCATTCTGATGAGCAGGTCAGACATAAGGGCTGAGCCATTCTTTCATGGTGAGAGGATTTAGTTCCTTCCATGTCAGATATGAGTGCTGAGATTCATATCCATTCTGACGAGCAGGTCAGATATAAGGGCTGAGCCATTTTGTCATGGTGAGAGGATTCAATTCCTTCCATGTCAGATATGAGTGCTAGTCATTCTGTCGAGTAGGACAGATGTAAGGGCAACTGCCACTCTCCGGGAGAGTGAAGGCACCTGGTTCGTTACCAGGTAACTCAGTCTAGGATTGGGGGCCTTTTTGACGAGGGTGGAGGATTTGGTTCCTTCCAGGTCAGATGTGAGTGTAGGCCATTCTGGTGAGGGTGTAGGACTTGTTTCCTACCAGGTCAGATATAAGGGCAACTACCATTCTCCGGGAGAATGGAGGCACCTGGTCCATTACTAGCTAGCTCAGTCTGGGACTGGGGGACTTTCTGGTGAGGGTGGAGGATTTAGTTCCTTCCAGGTCAGATGTGAGTGCAAGCCTTTCTGGCAAGGGTGGAGGGCTTGTTTCCTTCCAGGTAAAATATAAGTGCTGAAGCCTTTTCACAGATGATAGTGATGTCTTGTCATGCTGGTGAATGTGAGTGCTGGGCCTTTCTGATGTGATTGTAGGTTTCTACATGATCAGATGTGAGTGTTGGGCATGCCTTTCTGATGAGTAGGTCAGATATAAGTGTTGGGAAAAGATCTACATGATGGCTAGGCCTACAACCAGCATGAAAGAAGGCTGGCTTTGTAGAACTTTCTATGACGAGATGACACACATGATGATGACCAGATGAGATCCAGATCCAGTTATGATGACTCTGAGAGATCCAGATTGAGTGATGATCCAGATCTAGCAGTGATTATCCAGATCGAGTGATGATCTAGATCTAGTCCATTGATGATGATACAAATTAAGAGATGATCCAGATCCAGTGATGATGTTCCATGATGATCTAGATCGAGAGATGATCCAGATCCAGTGATGATATCCCATGATGATCCAGATCCAGTGATGATGATCCAGATTGAGAGATGATCCAGATTTGAAGAATGAAGATGATTTGAAGACTCAGAAGACTCGAGATGCAAATGACAAGATGATCCAGTTGATACAAAGAAGAATACCAGTGCTGAAAATTGTGTCAAAAGAATACCTTCCTAGTTAAGAGGGAGTGTCGATGTATTTGTAACTTCGGAATGTATTCATATATGTATCTTATGTATTGTAACCCGATGTTTATTCCGAGATGTATCTATTATGTAATTGAGTCATGTTTTCATGCCCCAATGTTCTGATTGGGAGAATCAATAATGTAAACAAGTCATGTCAAGTCATAGTGGGTAACCCTCCAATTGTCTAAGGGTTAAAGTCCCCGCAGTTCCGGGGCACTAGGGTTGTTAGACTCTCCAAGTAGAGGTCGACCCTAGTAGGGTTTTAGTCATGTCGGGATTAGTATAAATAGAGAGCTGGACTCTCTATTTAGCACACATCACTCACACAGTCAAGTGTAGTGCATAGTTGGGGAAGGAGAAGACACTAGGGCTAGACAAGAAGAAGATTACTACTGTCGGGAGTGCATCTTACTGTTTTGGGGTTTTACATCTTGTGCTGATTCTATCTCTAAGGAAGTTGCGGTGTTTTCTCAATTTATGGTTTCCCCGATGAAAAACACTGTGTTCATTGTCTCTTGTGTTTGATTGTTGTACTTATTGTTCTCTCAGTAAAGATCCTAACATAATTCTAGCTTGAATGTTGAAAAACTAACATGGTATCAGAGCTAACCTGAGAAGAAGACACTATGCAGCTGCGGGAAATAGGGCTTCCTATTTTGTGGATCTTCCTCCACAAATTTTCAGCAAAAGTAAGGTGGAATAACTCTCCTCCTTAGGGCACATCTTTATGTCGAAGCAGAATCCAATTATGAGGTTTTTCAGTTTTGGACCTGTCACTACTGCTGGAAATTAGGGCTTTTCACAAAAGAGGAATTTTTCAGTGAGCCTGGGCCTGGATTGATCTCCTCCCCAAAATCAAAGTTATGGACAAATTTCAAGACATTTGGGTGGACAGAACTCCGGAAAAGAAAAACCCTAATTTTCTCCTGAACCAGCTCTACAGGATTTCAGCTCAAGTTTCAGATCCGACATATTGACCCTGGTAAGATCTAAAATATTTTGTATTTCCATTTGAGGTTCTCAGTTAAGATGTCTCATCATACCAAGCTTGATGAAAAGCTTGAGGGAGCTGATAACTTTCGAGCCTAGAAGTATAGGATCTCCCTGGTCCTAGAAGAAAATGAGTTAGACTCCTACATCCATGAGGAGGTTCCAGTTCCAGAGGGAGATGAGGCAAAGGCCTTACATAAGAAGAAGATGGTTATGGAAAAGAGGATCATTACTAATTCTATCAAGGATCACCTTATCCCACAGGTGTCCTCTCTCAAGACACCTAAAGCTATGTTTGATTCCCTAACCAAATTGTTTGAAGGGAAGAACATAAACCGGAAGATGACTCTGAGAAACCAACTGAAGAATGTGAAGATTCAAAATGAAAAAACAATCCAATCTTACTTCACAACAGTTTCTCAGATCAAAGAACAACTAGAAGCAATTGATGAAGAAGTGGAAAATGCAGAGATTGTGATGACTACCTTAAATGGCCTTCCTAGGTCATGGGATTCTTTCATCCAAGGAATCTGTGCTAGAAAGAAGTTAGTTAATTTCAGCAGACTATGGGAAGAGTGCTCTCAAGAAGAAGCTCGGATAGCAGCTCAAGAAGAGAATATGGGAAGTGAATATCAAGCTCTCACGGTACACTCCAAGTCTCACTCCAAGTCAACCAAAAGAAGATCCCATAGCTCCATAGGTAAGCACTCTCACAAAGATATCACTAGAAGAGATTTATCTAGGATCATATGTTATACATGTGATGAAGCAGGACACTATGCAAGGAACTGTCCTAAGAAACAAAAACTAATGAAGAGGAGCAACAAAAGAAGACATCATGCTCATGCTGCAAAGGATGATGAACCATCCAGGAAGAGATCCAGATATGAAAGTGAAGATTCTTCAAGCGAGGATGAATATGTTCTGATCTCCGCTCTCACAGGTAACATTACTCATGGAAGTGATGATTGGATTATAGACAGTGGGGCTTCCAAACATATGACTGGATTCAAGGAATCCTTTGTGAGACTGTCAGAACATGAATCACCTCACAAGGTAAAGCTAGGAGATGACTACCAATGTCCAATAAAAGGTAGTGGGGAATCTTCCTATAAAATAGACTTTGGAAAATCTCTAACAATGAAAGAAGTATTGTTTGTGCCAGGACTCAAGAAGAACCTTCTCTCCATATTAGCATTGGATGCAAAAGGAATGCGGGTTGCATTCATAGATGGTCAAGTCATCATGTGGCCAAAAGGAAAGACTATCAATGATGCAGTAGTGATTGGAGAACAAGAAGGAGGATTGTACAAATTGAAGGGCCATCCAGAACAAGCCTTGGTCCATGACACAGTAAATCCAAGTGAACTTTGGCATAGAAGGCTTGCACATGTGCATTATAGAGCACTACCTATTGCAAGCAAAGCTGTCGAAGGTCTTCCAGAAATCCAAGCA
>LPNX010326625.1:103806-124517 GCA_001517045.1 Pseudotsuga menziesii
TTTATTGATCATTTTTCTAGGAAGACATGGGTTTACTTCATGAAGAACAAAGACGAAGTATTTAGTAAGTTCAAGGAATTCAAAGCCTTGATCGAGAACCATACTGAAAAGAAGATCAAGACCTTTCGATCTGATAATGGTGGAGAATTCACTTCAAATGAATTCAAAGACCTATGCGAAGAATAAAGGATTAAGAGGGAGTTGTCCAATCCTTATAATCCACAACAAAATGGGATTGTGAAATGGAAGAACATAACTATCATGGAAGCTGCAAAAGCAATGCTTCATTATCAAGACCTTCCTATGCATATTTGGGTGGAAGCTTCCAGAACAGCGGTGTATGTACAGAACCGCACTCCACATAGAGTACTCGAGAACAAGACTTCTAAAGAAGTCTTCTCCAACAAGAAACCAGAAGTCAACCATCTTAGAATATTCGACTGTCCTATGTACATCCACATTCCAAAAGAGAAGAGGACTAAATTAGATCCTTCAGGAAAGAAGGGTATATTTGTGGGATACTCTGAAATCTCGAAGGCTTACAGAATATATTTCCTAGGATATAAGAAGATTGGCATCAGTAGGGATGTAACATTTGATGAAGACACAGCTTACAACAAATCCAGAAAGAGACCTACTGAAGAACCTGAAGAAGCAGAAGCACCCTAAATTCATGATACAACCATGAATGAAGAAACTCAAGAAGAAGATCGAGAATTTGTAGAACCACAAAGACCTCTAGATCCACCTTTGGAGAAGAATCCTCATAAGAGGAAACCTGCTTGGGTACGAGAACTTATCCAAGGTGCGGAAAGATATGGGGCTTCAGAAGAGAATCACAGAGAAAGAAAGAGGACTAGATCCTGTTTCGGGTATGTAGCTTTACTATGTGATTTCATTGATAAAGAACCTTTTAGTTATGAAGAAGCAGCAGAACAGAAAGAATGGAAGGATGCTATGATCGAAGAGTACCAATCGATCATAAAGAATGATGTTTGGGATGTTGTCACAAGACCAGATGGGAAGTCAATTGTAACTTCCAAATGGATCTACAAGATCAAGCATGCTGTACATGGTAGCATTGAAAAATATAAGGAAATATTTGTATCTTGGGGTTTCTCTTAGAAGGAGGGAATAGATTATGAAGAAACCTTTGCACCTATAGCCAGATACACTTCGATCAGATCATTACTTGCTCTGGCTGCAGTGATGAAATGGAAGATACACCAGATGGATGTCAAGACTTCTTTCTTGAATGGTGTAGTGGAAGAGGAAGTGTATGTAGAACAGCCACTCAGTTTTGAGACACATGACAGGGAGTCTCATGTGTGCAGATTGAAGAAAGCCCTGTATGTTTTGAAACAGGCACCCAGGACCTGGTATGGCAGAATTGACAGCTTTCTATCCAGTTTGGGATTTACTAAGAGTAAAGCAGATTCCAACCTTTACTACAAGGTTGAAGATGGCAGCCCAGTGATGCTTCTACTATATGTAGATGATCTACTTGTGACAAGTATGGATGGGTTGATTACTGATACGAAGAGAAAGCTTGCTGCCGAGTTTGAGATGAAGGAATTGGGTATGATGCATTATTTTCTAGGTATGGAGGTGTGGCAGAGTGTGGATGGAATATTCCTTGGACAAGGGAAGTATGCAGTAGAGATCCTGAAGAGGTTTGGGATGATGGACTACAAGACTATGGCCACACCTATGGCATCGAACCTGAAGCTATTGAGTGATGCTTCATCAGAGTCAGTTGATGCTATGATGTATCGTCAGATGATTGGGTCTTCGATGTACCTGACAAACATGAGACCGGAAATTTGCTTTGGTGTGAACACCTTGAGCCAGTTCTTGACATATCCGAGAAATCTTCACTTGATTGCTGCAAAGTATATTCTAAAGTACCTAAGGGGTACAGTTGATTATGGGCTCAAGTACCATTAGAGAGAATTTGAGGTCAAAAATGGGCCTCAAAAGGACCAAAATGTACTATAAAAATCAACCAATTACATTCTAGTAGATGACATCATCCCCCATGGTTGAGGTGGCATTGCATGAGTTAAGAATGCTTATTTGTCACATTTTCTATGGTGGATGAAAATCTATAGTTAACCAAGGTAGTGGTACAAGTACTTTTAAGTCATAAAGTGAAGTACTCACAATAAAAGTCATTTCACACTTTCTCATAAAATAATATTATTGTTATTTTCAAGTAAAGTACTCACAATTCACTTTCTCATAAAATAATATTATTGTCATTTTCAAGTAAAGTACTGATAATTCATAAAAATGTCTTTTCACATTTTTTTATAAAATAATATATTGTCATTTTCATGTTTTTTAATTTTAAATTATATATTCACTCAATTGTATTTAATATCATAATGTCAAACTAATATATATATATATAATCTTGTACTTTTAAAATAAATTAAATTCATGAATGATATTTATATGAAAAAATATGTTAGTTATGCATATAAATTAAATACATTTTTGTTTAATTTTATTTACAAGTTCAAAACAAATAAATGTTAAAGGACAATAAATTTTTGGGAATTTACAATGAATCTTAGTCACATCATTCTATAGTTATTTTATTAATTTTATTTATAGTCAATTTAGAAAAGTAACTCAACCATGGTTATTTATATTGTGCATAAAAAGTAGTGTAGGAGGTGACTTGTCATATATACCTACCCCATAAAACCCCTAACTCATAATATTTTAATGTATCTTATATTTTTGTAGTACATTTCTTAGGAGGCCCATTTTTGACCTCAAATTCTCTCTAATGGATGTGAATCAGAAGATTAACCTAGAGGGTTATATTGATTCAGATTGGGCAGGCAGTTCCATCGATAGGAAGAGCACTTTAGGGTGTTGCTTTAGTATGGGATCAGGTGTGATCTCTTGGTTTAGCAGGAAGCAATCCTGTGTGGCACTGAGTACAACTGAAGCAGAGTATGTCACAGCTTGTTCAGCTTGTTGTGAGGCAGTATGGCTGTGGAAGCTACTATCTGATTTATTTGATCTCCAGATGGATGCTACTTGTATACATTGTGACAACCAGAGTTGCGTGAAGTTGTCAGAGAATCCAGTGTTCCATGACAAGTCGAAGCACATCGAGATCAAGTATCACTATATCAGGGATATGGTGCAGAGGGGAGCAGTGAAGCTCTAGTATGTTGCGACAGAGGAACAGATAGCTTATGTGTTGACAAAGCCATTGGCTAGATTGAAGTTCGAGTACTTTAAGGAGAAGCTTGGTGTTCTCTAGATCGAGGTTTCCTCCAAGGGAAAGTGATGAGTCCCAAAGCCATTATGACAAGAAGGTCAAATGTAAGGGCTGAGCCATTCTGTCATGGTGAGAGGATTCAGTTCCTTCCATGTCAGATATGAGTGCTAAGATCCAAAGCCATTCTGATGAGCAGGTCAGACATAAGGGCTAAGCCATTCTGTCATGGTGAGAGGATTCAGTACCTTCCATTTCAGATATGAGTGCTGATATTCATAGCCATTCTGATGAGCAGGTCAGATATAAGGGTTGATCCATTCTATCATGGTGAGAGGATTTAGTTCCTTCCATGTCAGATATGAGTGCTGGCCATTCTATCGAGTAGGACATATGTAAGGGAAATTGCCACTCTCCAGGAGAGTGGAGGCACCTGTTCCATTACCAGGTAGCTCAGTCTAGGACTGGGGGCCTTTCTGACGAGGGTGGAGGATTTGGTTCCTTCCAAGTTAGATGTGAGTGCAGGCCATTTTGGCAAGGGTGTAGGACTTGTTTCCTTCCAGGTCAGATGTGAGTGCAAGCCTTTTTGGGGAGGGGGGAGCACTTGTTTCCTTCCAGGTCAGATATAAGTGCTAAATCCTTTTCACAGATGATAGTGATGTCCTGTCATGCTGGTGAATGTGAGTGTTGGGCCTTTCTGATGTGATTGCAGGTTTCTACATGATCATATGTGAGTGTTGGGCATGCCTTTTTGACGAGTAGGTCAGATGTAAGTGCTGGGCGAAGACCTACATGATGGCTAGGCCTAAAACCAACATGAAAGAAGGTTGGCTCTGTAGAACTTCCTATGATGAGATAGCACACATGATGATGACTAGATGAGATCCAGATCGAGTTATGATGACTCTGAGAGATCCAGATCGAGTGATGATCCAGATCTAGTACAGTGATGATGATCCAGATCCAGTGATGATGTTCCATGATGATCCAGATCGAGAGATGATCCAGATCCAGTGATGATATCCCATGATGATCTAGATCGAGAGATGATCCATATCTAGTGATGATGATCCAGATTTGAAGAATGAAGATGACTTGAAGACTCAGAAGAATCAAGATGTAGATGACGAGATGATCCAGTTGATAAAGAGGAGAAGACCAGTGCTGAAAATTGTGTTGAAAGAATACCTTCCTAGTTAAGAGGGAGTGTCGATGTATTTGTAACTTCGGAATGTATTCATCTATGTATCTTATGTATTGTAACCCGATGTTTATTCCAGGATGTATCTATTATGTAATTGAGTCATGTTTTCATGCCCCAATGTTTCGATTGGGAGAATTAATAATGTAAACAAGTCATGTCAAGTCATAATGGGTAACCCTCAGATTGTCTAACAGTTAAAGTCCCCGCAGTTCCGGGGCACTAGGGTTATTAGACTCTCCAAGTAGAGGTCGGCCCTAGTAGGGTTTTAGTCAGGTCAGGATTAGTATAAATAGAGAGCTAGACTCTCTATTTACCACACATCACTCACACACTCAAGTGTAGCGCATAGTTGAGGAAGGAGAAGACACTGGGGCTAGACAAGAAGAAGATTACTGCTGTCGGGAGTGCATCTTACTGTTTTGGGGTTTTACATCTTGTGTTGATTCTATCTCTGAGGAAGTTGCAGGGTTTTTTCCATTTATGGTTTCCTTGATGAAAAACACTGTGTTCATTGTCTCTTGTGTTTAATTGTTGTACTTGTTGTTCTCTCAGTAAATATCCTAACATAATGCTAGCTTGAATGTTGAAAAACTAACATGTATGTGAATGTCAAGTAGTTTCTTACTGTATATTGATGAGTTACTATTGAATGAATGTTATTAATTAGTGAATGAATGAATGTTTAAAGCATTACTAGAATGTTATGTATGAGTTCATGGTCAAACTGCTAAGTTAAACTATAAGTTGAGCGATGTCTGTCAAGTGTAAGGAATCAACTGCATCACACAAGTTGCGTTAGTTGTTGAGAGTAAGGACAAGGCTGTGTCACACGGAGGTTGTGACACATCATCGTGCTGTTGTTGCACAGTAGTAGACTCCATCATGTCACCTTTGTCAAGCACCTTGGCCACGCACCAAGGGACTATAATCCCTCGCCAACTGTAGAAACATGGTTCTGGCAATTATACATTAAGATATCTTGGGTGAGATTGCTCCTGCCTCGCAAGAGTTGCTGACTGAACTTGCTCTATCAGGCTGATGTATTTTGGTGTCTTGTTGGTATTGTGTTGTTGTTAAACCATGGGTCTAGACAAGAAGGAGAAAGATGCCAACAAATGGTTCCGTTATCGGGACCGTTAACCATTTGAGTCGATGGAAATGTTGTGGCATCCAAAAAAGAACAAGGTAGAGGACTGGATGGAGTCTAAAACGCTAGCATTCACACAAGAGGAGAGCTTAGGATCATGATTGAGCGCAGAAAACTGGGTGGACCAATACATATACACTGATATTCATGAGATATTTTTTGCAGAGTTTCCCATTGTACTGCATGAGTGGCTGTAAAGATTGGCGAGAAGATGAAAAAATTTCCAGAGAAGAGAAATAGTCGAGTGGAATGATTAGTTGGTTCGCGAAGTAACTAGTGTAAGTAACACCATCTCTAGAGTTGTTGATTTTTGGGTTGATAATATTTTGCAAGGATAAATTAATGAGTTTGTAGTAGAGGCTATAACCTCATATAGTGAGGCCGAAAGAAATTTTTTCCAAGGACCCCGAAGAAGATATCTATTATCTATCAGTACATGGATTAAGATGCTCGTTTATGAGAAGGGTATCTTATAGTTGAGTAGTTGAGTTGCACACACTGGAGGAAGGCTATGTCACATACGAACTATCAAGAAAATGGGAAATGGTGAGTTGAGATGTTCCCAGGAAGTACAAAACCTAAACTAGAAGTTGGATTCCTAAGGAGTGGAAGGAGATTCAGATCAAGGAAAAGAAGAAAGATAGAAGACAGTCAATGAGCTCCTAGTCTATTCGAAGAGAGTGAGAATGAAATTCAGTCGCATTTAGATGAAGGGTATTGTGATGAAGAGGAGGACTATAGCCCAATATCGGAAGGAGCAGAAGACTCTAAAGAGACTATCGAGTCACCAAGGTCTGGATGCCACTACATCACACTGCAAGTATTGCCAGAGGTAAGGCCTAGAGCCTCGTCTCCTGAAAGAGTTGTTAATATTGATAGTGCTAATACTGCGACTAGCATGCAAGAGACTATACCTCCATTAGATCAGCTATAAGACAACCTTGATGCCAATGCAATGGATGGGGTGGATATTCGGTTACCTACATTCAATGGTAATGGAACAAAAGATCTAGAGAAGCATTGGTTCATCTGTGGAGTTGTTTGGATGGTTCACTTAGTTCAGATGCAGACTTGAAGAAAGTGCAGATGATCATGACTCTAAGGGGTCGTGTGCTTTACTGGTTTATGAAGTTCTACGTAGTACCATGAGGAACACTGTAGAAGACCCTTGATGAGATACGAGCCATAATGATCTCTGAGTTTTGAAAACCTAAGTCTGAGTTGCAGTGCATCATTGAGATCAAAGAAATCAAACAAGCATTGGTAGAGTCAGTATGGGACTTTGACCAACAGTTCAAGACTTTGATGGCCAAGGTAAGATTCCAAATGTCGGATGTACAACATAAAGAGTGGTTTATTGTTTCCCTCTTACCACATATCTGAGGGTCATTGATGCAACAAAAGATCGATTCATAGATGGAAGCACTGTAATTGGAAATGAAGTTGGAGGCCTCACCAATTAGCGATGGTGCTGCACGGATGGTGTAGATTCAGTCACAGTTGGATAATATGACGATACAATTGCAGGACATGAAGAAGGGAAAGTAAGCACAAGAATATTTATGGTGCAAAAAATGTAAAACGGAAAGACACACCAAGGATAATTGTCCGACCTTCATGAATTATGTCTCATCCGGTGCACCAAACCCATTAAATGGCCATGGACTACCCTAGTGCCGCATATGCCAATCTAGAGGGCACTGCGACGAAGAGTGTTTATACTTGCAAAAGGTTGTAAGTACCCCAACAAACCTATTTTGTAAATTCTGTAAGTTAGTAGGGCATGAAGAGAAGGATTGCAGAGCACACCAACTCCTCAAGGAAAAGACGGTTGACACTTACTTGATGAAGAATGAGGGGTAGGTTCAGGATGAACTAGTGCAAACATCATATCAATCTGTGCAGTTCCCACCCAATTAGTATCAGTACTAGTATCAGCCTTAGTATGCACCACAACAACCATACATGTAACATAATCACTACCATCTGCAATATTAGCAAAACCAGTACCCCCCGCAGCAACCACACCCACAAGGAAGAGGTGGTGGAAACGTCAGAGGCAGAGGAGGAGGAGGATTTGGTAGAGGAAGAGGTCAAGTCACATGATATAACTATGGGAAAATAGGTCACTATGCCATATATTTTCTGGAACCCACAAAGTCATGTTCAAATTCTAAAGGAAAGGACCATAATGTGGAACAATGTCCTCAGTTGATTGCAAAATGGCAAGCAAGGACCATCGCAGAACCTAACCCTGTGCAGAACCCAAACCCGAATCCAAACTTGAATATTCAGATGATTACTGCTGAGATAAGAGATCCAAACGTTGTTGTTGTAACACAAGGAGGTGCTGCGACAGAATCTGATCAGGATAAACCATAAGAACAACTACAGCCGCAGGTATGAACCGTGGCACAGAAGAAGGTGCCATTTGACATCCAGAAAAAGGAGAAAGTATTCATAGGCGTGTGACCAGAGTTTGTGCATCCAGAAGAATCAACAACATCAAAAGAAGTCAAGGAGATGTCAGAATGATTCCAATAGATATTTTAGAGGAAAAATCCACAAAAGGTTAGTAAGCTCAAGTCGTTTCTATCAAGTTCCTTAGCGTTAATACAAGATAAATAAGCTATTGCGGAATTATAGGAAATGATAAAAGAGACACTCATCGAGGTGCAACCTGAAAAGAAAGTTAACTAGGTCAGCAAGAAATTCAAAACTGGGCACGAGTTAAGAATGACTACACAGATAGGGGATTATGACATGCATTACATCATCTTAGACCTGGGATCTGATGTCAATATTTTGACATGACAAACTTGGGAAAGTATGGGAAAGCTATGCTTAGACTGGTCCCCTATCCAATTGCGAATTGCCAATTAGGCGAAGGTTCTACCAATTAGAATATTGAGTCAAGTCCCTATCGACATCGAAGGGTTGCGCACATTTGCAGATTTTGAAGTCATTAACATTGTTGATGACACGAATCCATATCCTGCATTGCTGGGGATAGATTGGGCCATAGATAACTAGACCATTATAAACTTCAAGAAAATGATCCTCTCATTCGAGGATAATGACATGAGAGTGGTGTCGCCCATTGATCCATTACAGGGACAAATATATGTTGAGACTATCTACAATGAGGGATAGGTTGACTAGCTCGACCAAATCTACAATTTCAATTCCATGCAAGAAGGCTACATCAATCCAACAATGGATGGAAACCTGAGCTGGAAGAGCACTAGTTCTTGCACATTTGACTTAGGAGAGGCCTTGGAGAATTGGAAAAAAGGACTACATGAGGTCTAAATGAGGATATTCACAAGAGTTACAAGGTCTGTGCGACGATTTTATCAATAATATAATATGTATATATAAAAAAATTGGTTAATATTTCATTTTATTAAATAATGTTGTAAAATCTTGTCAAATCTTCCATTTTATTATATAATGTTGTAAAATCTTGGCGAATCTTTCACTAAGTTATAAGATATTGTAAAATCTTGGCGAATATTTAACTTCATTATAAAAAATTGTAAAAACTGGTGAATCTTTCACTGATTTATAGAATATTGTCAAGATAGAGGAACAAAAACATTAGTCAAATAACATGAATCGCGTCATCAACAACAGAACATGTAGACTCACAAGTCACAACTGGAAGGTGTTAGTGAAACACAACTGCACTAACTAGATTCAGGGCAAGTGGGGACTCCACTTGTTATCTCATTCCTTAATGGTCCAATGGACATGTGGGGACCTGAATCTTGACAAACTGATAAACTCATAGAATCATACATTATGCTCGATCTTGGCCTCCACTAGCCAATTATGGTCATGGAGGCTAATACAATTATGCATTGTTATTATGCCAATTGATTATTGCATTAGATGAATGTTGGTCTTGTGCCAATAGGTATCCTACGATCAATGCATAGGAGCCTAGTGCATAGACCATTTTTCTCTTTTCTTAGCTATGTAGATATATACAAAGAAAATATACAATCAGCGTAAAAGAATCGAAAAACTGAAGACAATTAATTCATGCAACTAAAAGTTAATAAAAGAATCTCTTCTCAACCCCTAAAACCAACCTTGATTCAAGCTACAACAAAGGGTTAAATCAAGCATCAAATGAGAACTAGAAACATTCAAAGGACTTAACACAATATTTAACCCAAATACACACAAACTTCAAAAATCGACAAAATGCTTCAAACAAAAGCAATAAACAAACCATAAAATTTAGTCAAGATATTCGTGCTAAACACCAACATGGTTTCATGTACTTGAATGAGCCCATTCTTGCTTATCAAAAGTGTTGTCAAATTAGTTATTTATCATTTAATGTTAGGAAACTATCAATGTGAAGAGATAGCTCCAAGGCCTAGATTTCTCAAATTCCAGTGCCATTAGGGTAATGTAGCTCAAATCGTCAATGTTACAACAAAAAAGTACAATGTAGAATCTATTTTACCTAAAACACAACCTTAAATTCATATACATTGATCACCGCTGACCAACAAGGGTACATGGAACACCAGGACCAAAATAAGACTCAAGAAGTTTAATAGTATTAGGCTTCAGAACATGGTTCTCTTGCAAGTAAAATTTAGTCATTCAAGTATGTCCTTGAGTAGTATTTTAGTAATACTCAAGCCTGCCATTGACCTTCTTCTGTTCAAATTTAAATTCAGATATTTTGTGTAGATCCCACTATAAATGACTCTGCCCATGAGGATCACCTCATCATCTTTCTCATGTAAATCCAAAGTCGAAAAGGAATACCTTCAATTCTGTCTCCAGTCTATACAAAATGATATCTTCACTGCAAGTAATGCATCAACTCTCCCATCTACTATTGTATTGTTGTTCAATAAACTAAATTCCACAGTACTATTGTTTATTCACATTACCAAGTTTTTTACTGATTTGACTTTAAAAGGTGCACCAAACAAAATCCTTCAACTCTGCCTACTTTTGAGAAGAAGTAACAACTGCCCTTAATTAGCACACGGGTTATCCTCAAGAATGTTGTTTCACTAATCAAGGAAGTATTCAAAGAGTCCTTCAATCTGCTACAAACAATCAAAATAGTTCCAAATCATGCTAGAAAACTTAGCGAATAAGTTCATAATTTATAATTAATTTTTAAAGTGCTTCCTTTAATCTCAAAGAATATAATTATTATTACAAATGACCTCTTCATAGAACTCGATGGGTGAACCATCAAAATATTGTAGAATGAGCACCTAGCCCCAATCACTTATTCATATGCTTTTACTTTTGAGGAATTGTACCTCAATGGGTGTCCTTGCAAGTTTCCACCTCCACTGTTGAATCACGACTCCATCAGTGAGTCTTATTCTAGTCTGAATATTAGCTAGTTTGAATACTAACAAAAAAATGGACAATAATGGTCTTGTTGTTCATTTTTAACCCACAGTTTAGTACTTAGAAAACTTTAGGAAATCTGCAGTTGAATTTTTTAATTCGACAAGTTTCAAACCTCTTAAGCACGTTCATCCTCAGGATAACACAATCTCACTCTATTTTTGCGCAAGGACGACAAGTATAGGGTCCCCCGCGTATGATCTCGCTAAGCACTTAGCAAAAAATCTAAAACCTCTCGTTGGGAAATCCTTCTCTTTCATCAAAGACTCCTTAGAGCTAGTAGGAAGAATGAAAGATTGGAAGATAGATGAGAATGATTTATTGGCCAGTTTTGATGTGGTCTCCCTTTATACAAAAATTCCAATTGATGGTGCTATCGAGGTTATCAAGAAGGTTTCAAACCCGGAGACTGATCGCCTGGTTGAGTTGTGCCTCAGGTCAACCTACTTTTCCTTTCAAGGACAAATATATGAGCAAACAAAAGGGGTTGCAATGGTCTCACCACTATCACCAATTGTGGAAAATCTTTTCATGGAATATTTTGAGGAAAAAGCAATCAAATATTCTCAACACAAACCAAGATGATGGCTCAGATTTGTGGATGATGTATTTAGCAATTGGCCACATGGTGAAAATAAGTTGGATGAGTTCTTAAATCACATAAATAACCAATGTGATAGTATCAAATTTACCCTAGAAAAGGAAGAGGAGAAATCCCTTCCTTTCTTGGATGTACTTATCACAAAGAAACCTAATGGTTCTCTTTCTCATGAGGTATACAGAAAGAAGACTCATATGGATAGATACCTTCATGCTGACTCACACCATCATCCAACCTAGAAAATTGGAATAATAAAAACCCTAGCCACGCGTGCATGGAGAGTCTCAGATATGGATCATATAGAAGAAGAGTTAAAACACCTTAGAATGTCACTTATGAAAAATGGATATAATAGAAGAGAGATTGAGAAAGTTTTTTTGAAACATAAAAAAGAACAAGAACAAAACCAAAAATAAAGAAAAAGATACAACCCTTCCCAAAATCACTCTTCCATATATCCATGGCACTACAAACAAAATTGTCAATGTTCTAAGAAAGAAAAACATAAGGGTGTCATTCGCTCCTCCTCACTCTTTAAGAACCATGCTTGACAAAGCCAAAGACACCACTGATCCTAAGAACCAAAAAAGTGTTTACAAAACTCCATGCTCGTGTGGTGAGGCCTACATAGGTGAGACTGGAAGATCAATCTCAACCAGGTTAAAAGAACATAGTGTAGATTTAAGACACAATAGAATAAAAAACACAGCCATAGCAGAACATTCTCACACCACCAAACATCACATATGCCTAGAAGACTCAGGAGTTTTAGTAGTTGTCCCTCATTATTACAAAAGGAAAATTCGTGAAGCGATAGAAATTCAAAAATGTGGTAGGAACTTCAATCACGATGATGGCTTAAGACTTAAAGAAGCTTAAAAACCCATCATTCATAAACTAATAAAAAAGAAATAATTAAACCTAAAAATTAAAATTAAAAACACTTAACCTATAACTCTCAACCTACTCACTAAAGGAACTATACTATTAAAAAGATTAAAAGAATAAATGCCAATAGTATATGTTATAACATCAAATTAAAAACTTTAATTATAACATCAATTTATTAATAAGATTGGAAAAAAAGATAAATACTAATATTATACATTATAACATTACTTTATAAAATTTAATTAAAACATCAAATTACTTTAACTACATAGTAACTTAATGAGATAATGTTAGAATATCATAAGGCTTTATTTAATAACACATGGTTATACATAACAACGGAAGCACACTAAAAGTTTAGATATAAAAAGGGAAAAAAAGCTAAGTTAATAAATTATTAACTTAATTATAAAAACAATTTATTATATAGTTAAAAAAAATTTAATATTATAAAATTAGTGTTATAAGGTATACTAATTTATAAAGTTATATTATTTTCTATACACAATTAATTGACTAATTGTTATACATTAAAAAATAAATATTTATTTAAACCAGCAAATCACATTATTAATTAAAATTAAGAAAAAGAAACACTAATCCTAAAAACCATTGATAAACCGACATAAAATAAATTAAAAAGATATAAAACAATAATATTAAATATATTAAATATTTATACTTGACGTCCTTGTGCAAAAATAGAGTGAGACTGCGTTATCCTGAGGATGAACCCGCTTAAGAAGTTTGAAACTTGTCGAATTAAAAAATTCAACCGCAGATTTCCTAAAGTTTTCTAACTATCGAACTGTGGGTTGAAAAATGAACAACGAGATCGCAACCATCCATGGAAGGGATATACTATGAAAAATCCGTCTCTTTGAATGCACAAGGATAAATATTTCCCATCACACTGTAGATTAAGTTTTTCTTAAAAAATGCCGATTCAACAAGATAAATCCCTACTTCGCTAAAATTAACCATCACCTAAAAAAGACTCATGAACACGCCTTCACAGAACTGAGTTTATCATTTATTAGAGGTGAGATAAGACGCATCAGAAGGGCGCTTGATTCGCTGTTACAAAAGGCATACACAATGCACACGATGTTAGCTAATGACCTGCGAATTGACTTATGGATCCATGTAGAAGCAGGAAGTGCGCTTAAGGCAGAAAGAGCGTTGGAAAAATTCAGCGAGGAGCGGTCCCAAAAATTTGATAAACTAAAAATGCAAAAAAAGCCTGAATCGTCAAAACTAAAAAACTGCGTGATTAATCTATCCAACGTGGAGCTGGACAATAGCACCAACGAAATCCTCCAGAAGGGATTAAACTTCGCCATAGCCCCAAGAAGGATTCCACACAAAGAGATCATTTGCGCGGTAGAGGACACAATCAAATGTTTACCTGATGACAAAGCAGAGGACATACGGCAGGAATGTGCTGTAATATTAAAAAACGCTAAACCCCCGAAGAATAACATAACTAAGGATGAATACATTGCATTAAAAAATCTCAAGGATAGGAAGGATATCATGGTTTTCAAAGCGAACAAAGGAAATGCCATGGTTGTCATGAGAACGAAGGAGTATCAACAAAAAATGATTGAACATTTGGAGAGTGGATGCTACAAGAAAGTAACTAAGGATCCATTAAAAAAAGTAGTAAGAGATGTTACTATGGCGATCAAGAAATCCTCTTTAGATAAAGAGACCAAGAAAAGAATCACTCCCAAGAATGTAATTATGCCACGCATATATGGCCTACCTAAGATACACAAAATGAGCATCCCACTAAGACCCATTGTCAACACAATACAGTCCCCCACGTATGATCTCGCTAAGCACTTAGCAAAAACTCTAAAACCTCTCGTTGAGAAATCCTTCTCTTTCATCAAAGACTCCTTAGAGCTAGTAGGAAGAATGAAAGATTGGAAGATAGATGAGAATGATTTATTGGCCAGTTTTGATGTGGTCTCCCTTTACACAAAAATTCCAATTGATTGTGCTATCGAGGTTATCAAGAAGGTTTCAAACCCGGAGACTGCTCGCCTAGTTGAGTTGTGCCTTAGGTCAACCTACTTTTCCTTTCAAGGACAAATATATGAGCAAACAAAAGGGGTTGTAATGGGCTCACCACTATGACCAATTGTGGCAAATCTTTTCATGGAATATTTTGAGGAAAAAGCAATCAAATCTTCTCAACACAAACCAAGATGATGGCTCATATTTGTGGATGACATGTATTTAGCAATTGGCCACATGGTGAAAATAATTTGGATGAATTCTTAAATCACATAAATAACCAATGTGATAGTATCAAATTTACCTTAGAAAAGGAAGAGGAGAAATCCCTTCCTTTCTTGGATGTACTTATCACAAAGAAACCTGATGGTTCTCTTTCTCACGAGGTATACAGAAAGAAGACTCATACGGATAGATACCTTCATCCTGACTCACACCATCATCCAACCCAGAAAATTGGAATAATAAACACCCTAGCCACGCGTGCATGGAGAGTCTCAGATATGGATCATATAGAAGAAGAGTTAAAACACCTTAGAATGTCACTTATGAAAAATGGATATAATAGAAGAGAGATTGAGAAAGTTTTTCGAAACATAAAAAAGAACAAGAACAAAACTAAAAATAAAGAAAAAGATACAACCCTTCCCAAAATCACTCTTCCATATATCCATGGCACTACAAACAAAATTGTCAATGTTCTAAGAAAGAAAAACATAAGGGTGTCATTCGCTCCTCCTCACTCTTTAAGAACCATGCTTGACAAAGCCAAAGACACCACTGATCCTAAGAACCAAAAAAGTGTTTACAAAACTCCATGCTCGTGTGGTGAGGCCTACATAGGTGAGACTGGAAGATCAATCGCAACCAGGTTAAAAAAACATAGTGCAGATTTAAGATACAATAGAATAAAAAACACAGCCATAGCAGAACATTCTCACACCACCAAACATCACATATGCCTAGAAGACTCAGGAGTTTTAGTAGTTGTCCCTCATTATTACAAAAAGAAAATTCGTAAAGCCATCAAAATTGAGAAATGTGGTAGGAACTTCAACTGGGATGATGGCTTAAGACTTGAAGAAGCCTAGAAACACATCATTCATAAACTGATAAAAAAGAAATAATTAAACCTAAAAATTAAAATAAAAAACACTTAACCTATAACTCTCAACCTACTCACTAAAGGAACTATACTATTAAAAAGATTAAAAAAATAAATGCTAATAGTATATGTTATAACATCAAATTAAAAAACTTTAATTATAACATCAATTTATTAATAAGATTGGAAAAAAAATAAATACTAATATTCTACATTATAACATTACTTTATAAAATTTAATTAAAACATCAAATTACTTTAACTACATAATAAATTAATGAGATAATGTTAGAATATCATAAGGATTTATTTAATAACATATGGTTATACTCATATAACACTTAAAAAAGGAAGCACACTAAAAAATTTAGATATAAAAAGGGAAAAAAAGCTAAGTTAATAAATTATTAACTTAATTATAAAAACAATTTATTATATGGTTAAAAAAAATTAATATTATAAAATTAGTGTTATAAGGTATACTAATTTATAATGTTATACTATTTTTTTACACAATTAATTGACTAATTGTTATACATTAAAAAATAAACATTTATCTAAACCACCAAATCACATTATTAATTAAAATTAAGACAAAGAAACATTAACCCTAAAAACCATTGATAAACCGACATAAAATAAATGAAAAAGATATAAAACAATAATATTAAATATTTATACTTCATGTCCTCATGCAAAAATAGAGTGAGATTACCTTATCCTGAGGATGAACCTGCTTAAGAGGTTCGAAACTTGTCAAATTAAAAAATTCAACCACAGATTTCCTAAAGTTTTCTAAGTACCGAACTGTGGGTTAAAAAATGAACAACGAGATTGCAGCCCTCCTTGGAAGGGATATGCTACGAAAAATCTGTCCCTTTGAATGCACAAGGATAAAGATTTCCCATCGCACTGCAGATTTAGTTTTTCTTAAAAAATGCCGAGACAACAAGATATTTCCCTGCTTTGCTAAAATTAACCATCACCTAGAAAAGACTCATGAACCAGAACTGAGTTTATCAATTATTAGAGATGAGATAAGATGCAATAGAAGGGAGCTTGATTCGTTGTCACAAAAGGCATACACAAGGCACACGATGTTAGCTAATGACCTGCGAATTGACTTATGGATCCACGTAGATGCAGGAAGTGCACTTAAGGTAGAAAGAGCGTTGGAAAAATTCAGCGAGAAGCAGTCCCAAAAATTTGATAAAATAAAAATGCAACAAAATCCTAAATCGTCAAAACTAAAAGACAGCGTGATTAACCTATCCAATGTGGAGCTGCACAATAGCACCGACAAAATCCTCCATAAGGGATTAAACTTAACCATAGCGCCAAGAAGGATTCCACACGGAGAGATCATCTGCGCAGTAGAGGACACAATCACTAATGTTTACCTGATGACAAAGAAGAGGACATACGGTAGGAATGTGCCATAATATTAAAAAATGCTAAACCCCCAAAGAATAACATAACTAAGGATGAATACATTACGTTAAAAAAGCTCAAGGACAGGAAGGATATCATGGTTCTCAAAACGGACAAATGAAATGCCACGGTTGTCATGAGAACGGAGGAGTGTCAACAAAAAATGATTGAACATTTGGAGAGTGGATGCTACAAGAAAGTAACTAAGGATCCATTAAAAAAATTAGTAAGAGATGTTACTATGGCGATCAAGAAATCCTCTTTAGATGAAGAGACCAAGAAAAGAATCACTCCCAAGAATGTAATTATGCCACGCATATATGGCCTACCTAAGATAAACAAAACAAGCATCCCACTAAGACCCATTGTCAACACAATAGGGTGCCCCACGTATGATCTCGCTAAGCACTTAGCAAAAACTCTAAAACCTCTCATTGGGAAATCCTTCTCTTTCATCAAAAACTCCTCAGAGCTAGTAGGAAGAATGAAAGATTGGAAGATAGATGAGAATGATTTATTGGCCAGTTTTGATGTGGTCTCCCTTTACACAAAAAATCCAATTGATGGTGCTATCGAGGTTATCAAGAAGGTTTCAAACTCGGAGACTGCTCGCCCAGTTGAGTTGTGCCTCAGGTCAACCTACTTCTCCTTTCAATGACAAATATATGAGCAAACAGAAGGGGTTGCAATGGGCTCACCACTATCACCAATTGTGGCAAATATTTTCATGGAATATTTTGAGGAAAAATCAATCAAATATTCTCCACACAAACCAAGATGGTGGCTAAGATTTGAGGATGATGTATTTACCAATTGGCCACATGGTGAAAATAAGTTGGATGAGTTCTTAAATCACATAAATAACCAATGTGATAGTATCAAATTTACCTTGAAAAAGGAAGAGGAGAATTCCCTTCCTTTCTTGGATGTAATTAGAACAAAGAAACCTGATGGTTCTCTTTCTCACTGGGTATACAGAAAGAAGACTCACACGGATAGATACCTTCATGCTGACTCACACAATCATCCAACCTAGAAAATTGGAATAATAAACACCCTAGCCACGTGTGCATGGAGAGTCTCAGATATGCAACGTATAGAAGAAGAGTTAAAACATATTAGAACGTCACTTATGAAAAAATGGATATAATAGAAGAGAGATTGAGAAATTTTTCCGAAACATAAAAAATAACAAGAAAAAACTAAAAATAAAGAAAAAGATACAACCCTTCCCAAAATCACTCTTCCCAATATCCATGGCATACAAACAAAATTGTCAATGTTCTAAGAAAGAAAAACATAAGGGTGTCATTCGCTCCTCCTAACTCTTTAAGAACCATGCTTGACAAAGCCAAAGACACCATTGATCCTATGAACCAAAAAGGTGTTTACAAAACTCCATGCTCGTGTGGTGAGGCCTACATAGGTGAGACTGGAAGATCAATCGTAACCAGGTTAAAAGAACATAGTGCAGATTTACGACACAATAGAATAAAAAACTCAGTCATAGCAGAACATTCTCACACCACCAAACATCACATATGCTTAGAAGACTCAGAAGTTTTAGCAGTTGTCCCTCATTATTACAAAAGGAAAATTCGTGAAGCCATAGAAATTGCGAAATATGGTAGGAACTTCAACCGGGATGATGGCTTAAGTCTTAAAGAAGCTTGGAAACCCATCATTCATAAACTAATAAAAAAATAATAATAAAACCTAAAAATAACTCTCAATCTACTCACTAAAGGAACTATACTATTAAAAAGATTAAAAGAATAAATGCTAATAATATATGTTATAACATCAAATTAAAAACTTTAATTATAACATCAATTTATTAATAAGATTGGAAAAAAAGATAAATACTAATATTATACATTATAACATTACTTTATAAAATTTAATTAAAACATCAAATTACTTTAACTACATAATAAATTAATAAGATAATGTTAGAATATCATAAGGCTTTATTTAATAACATATGGTTATACTCATATAACACTTAATAAAGGAAGCACACTAAAAATTAGATATAAAAAGGAAAAAAAAAGCTAAGTTAATAAATTATTAACTTAATTATAATGTATAATTTTATATGGTTAAAAAAAATTAATATTATAAAATTAGTGTTATAAGGTATACTAATTTATAATGTTATACTATTTTCTTTACACAATTAATTGACTAATTGTTATACATTAAAAAATAAACATTTATCTAAACCACCAAATCACATTATTAATTAAAATTAAGAAAAATAAACACTAATCCTAAAAACCATTGATAAACCGACATAAAATAAATTAAAAAGATATTAAACAATAATATTAAATATTTATACTTCACGTCTTTGTGCAAAAATAGAGTGAGATTGCGTTATCTTAAGGATGAACCTACTTAAGAGGTTCAAAACTTGTCGAATTAAAAAATTCAACCGCAGATTTCCTAAAGTTTTCTAAGTACCAAACTGTGGGTTAAAAAATGAACAACGAGATCGCAGCCCTCCATGGAAGGGATATGCTACGAAAAATACGTTTCTTTGAATGAAAAAGGATAAAGATATCCCATTGCACTGCAGATTTAGTTTTTCTTAAAAAATACCGAGACAACAAGATAATTCCCTGCTTCGCTAAAATTAACCATCACCTAAAAAAGACTCATGAGCACGCCTTCACAGAACTGAGTTTATCAATTATTAGAGGTGAGATAAGATGCAACAGAAGGGAGCTTGATTCGCTGTCACAAAAGGCATACACAATGCACATGCTATTAGCTAATGACCTGTGAATTGACTTATGGATCCACGTAGAAGCAGGAAGTGCGCTTAAGGCAGAAAGAGCGTTGGAAAAATCCAACAAGAAGCAATCCCAAAAATTTGATAAACTAAAAATGCAACAAAATCGTGAATCATCAAAACTAAAAAATTGCGTGATTAACCTATCCAACGTGGAGCTAGACAATAGCACCAACGAAATCTTCCAGAAGGGATTAAACTTATCCATAGCAGCAAGAAGGATTCCACATGAAGAGATCATCTGCGCGGTAGAGGACACAATCAAATGTTTACCTGATGACAAAGCAGAGGACATATGGTAGGAATGTGCCGTAATATTAAAAAATGATAAACCCCCGAAGAATAACATAACTAAGGATGAATACATTGTGTTAAAATATCTCAAGGACAAGAAGGATATCATGGTTCTCAAAGCGGACAAAGGAAATGCCATGGTTGTCATGAGAACGGAGGAGTATCAACAAAAAATGATTGAACATTTGGAGAGTGGATGCTACAAGAAAGTAACTAAGGATCCATTAAAAAAATTAGTAAGAGATGTTACTATGGTTGTCACATACCCCAATTTTGTAAAATTATGTAATTTGTTTTATTTATTTCTGAGACATTATGTTAAACTTAATCCTAAGTAGGGATTGATGACTCAACAGAGTCAACAGTTATGGAGTGTAATTCAGAATATTTTATTAATAATAAATAAATTGTGGAGACAACAGCATGGGAGAGCTGTTAAAAAGAGGTTACTGGTCAAACTGGTGGATGGAACTAGGCGGCAGGCAAAAGACAAGTGGCGGCATCCTCAAACACTTCCTAAGTTGCAGGTGGCAACTTCCCTATATTTGGGGTCATGATTCCCCAAGAAAGTGGAATGTGAG
>LPNX010326625.1:124740-177777 GCA_001517045.1 Pseudotsuga menziesii
CTAATTTAATTACAGTTATTACAAATGCTTTTACAAATTCATGAACTGTTTTCTCACTGTATTACAAACTAGTTTTAGTATCGTATCTTATTTTCTGAAATACTAACTGTAAGAATGTAAAGATAAACTAAGTATTTTGTAGCTTAATTTATGATCATAATCTTCTAGTTTTAAAAGAGGATTTAACCCTTAGAAGTTAATAAAATAAATCTGACAGAAGAATATAATTAGGCATCTGTATTCTTTTATCTGTTTAAAGTTACAGAAATTTTCCTATTTTGTATCAGTCTACAAAAGAATGCAATGTTAAAGTACCGTATGCCCTTTTATTTAACTAAGTTTAAGTATATATTATAATTATTATTCTATTTCCAGAATTGTAAATGAATAATATCTATGGTACAGGTATTATATAATCATGAATGTGGAATCATACCTTAAAATTAAAAAGAAAAGCACAGAGAATATACAGGTTTACAGCTAGTTAAAGAAACCAAATAAAATATCGGATAATTACACTAAACATCAATTACAGAAGTATTGGTAAGAAGTAGAACCATCATTTAATCACTAGTAATGCTTTTTAAAAATATATACAGTATAAAGTAATATTCCAGTATTATATTATCATTATTATTTTGTTTATACAGGACATAAATAAATATAAATTATATATGAAATAAATATACTCTATGTATATGAGGTAAATAAATATTACTGGAAGACTTTAGTAATATCAAATAATTGCAACAGACTTATCTAATTCAAATAAGTATACTCACTTTTATAATTTCTACTAAGAAGAAGTTAAGATATAAAACTTAAGGAAAAACCTATTATAATATTTATTAAAGAATAGACGGAATATTTCTTTATTTATTGAACTATACACATTAAAAAGAATTGTAGGGTTATAACCCAACCTACAAAAATGTAAGAAAATAGTAACAACAGGTAATATATTAATAGAAGGGTAAAACCATACATGCTCTATAAATTGAGAAATCTATTACTTATAGTAAAACGTCAAAAGAATGTGTTAATATATATATCACATTACTATCATACCGAGTCATATATGGCTCGAATAAAGAGTTTACCTTTAAAAGGTTAAAACATTGTTTTTATTTAATTAATTTGTTCACTTGAAACCAAAATAAGTCCTTATATTAATTTTAAATGCCAGGTCGAGCAATTGTTTTGTAATATAACTGTAAGAATTTGGGTCAAACTTATAAGTTTGTTTTATATCAATAAATACCAATTTTAAGCACGAACATTAACATTTCCTTTCACGGCTATAATCAAAATTGTAGCTCTGTTTAATAACAAGTTTAGAATAAACCAAAAATGTAGATAACGCCTTCTTAAGCGATTTTTACCAGACTCAGGTAAAAACCCTGGTCAGATTTAAAAGTATTGTAAAGGAAAAACATCGTAAAGCTGTGACTTCACACAGCAGGCAGGCATACAGCCATAGCCTTTCTTTTCGGACTGTATACAACATTTTCTTTTCACTAACAGAAATCTGAGCTGCAGGGTAAAGGCGAGTATAAATATATACAATCTCAACCAAAAACAAAATACACAGGGTCCTCGCAGAAGTAAACCCTACTAGTATTTATATTTTCTTTTACCTACAGTTAATACAAGGAAATAGAACCAAAATAACCACCAGAGTACATTTTCACTGTCAGCGATAAGAAACCCAACAAGGAGGAAAGCCATGGTATAGACCAGGCTTACTGAAAGGGAAATCTTGAAGCCGAATGCCTGGTGCCTTCCTTTTAGTGTGAGGGTTTCGAACCTGCATTTTTCAAAAGTACAGTAAATGATTAAAAGCCTTAATAAATTTGTGGAAGAACTGTATTTCTTGAAATAAGAGAATAAATGTAAAACTATACTTACCAGCAAGGTTTGGAGACGAACAGCCACTAAAAGACAACCAGGTAACCAAGAGCCGGGTAACCAAACCCTTCTCTTTTGCTGCAAGAACGAATGGACGATAAACCAAGGATATTCTCCCATACGGAGGTACAGACAATGAGAAATTGGAAGTTTCACATGCATGCCGTGACCGAATAGTCACCAGAGCTCAATGAAGTAACCCTAAGTCCATCAACGACCACAATGCTGCCATCGACCGAGCCATAAGCCTCTGCACAGAGCTGTAAGGAACGCAACAATGAAAGCCACAATCAAACAGCGTTAGGGAAAGAAATCGACCGTAACGAACCACCAGGGTTTGCAGAGCTTCAAGCCCGAAGGCGAGGGAGATACTGAAGCAAATGAAAGGTCGAGTCAACCTTATAAGCCTCCAGTGCATGGCGAGGAGATAGCCACGACAGCGTTTAAATTATTGCTCATGAGTGGGTCGAATGATAAGGTTTTAAAATCATTTGGATTGCCAACCAAATCATGGTATGTAGACATCCGTAGGGTCGTAACCCTTGTTCCTACCTACATCACATTATACATATCATAATGTTGACTATAACATATGAAACAATGCATTGCAAACTTTAAAACTATTTTATGCCTATAATGTATTTTCATTATATTATTAACCCTAGCTTGGTGTTATACATTGTAACCTATACATTATAAACCTCGTTGAAGGGTAAGTCTTTGCAAAATGATATAACAATATGACTCAGTATTATAAAGACTATAGAGGAGTTGGTCTGAAGTTAAGATAATATGGTTTACGAGATTTAAAGCCTTATAATCAACTGATCTACCATCAAAGTAATAAGAATAACATTACCTCTCTAATGACAAATATTGTTATTTATGATAGTTCCTAGAGAGAGATCTTGATTAACTTAAGGGTTTGTATAACTCCATAAAATTCTATTTATAGAATGGCTCTTGTCCTTAATTAACTCTTAGAATTGTCATTACTTAAGTTTATTAAGCCTTACCAATTATAAACCAAGAGTAATGGTAGAAATTATAAGAACCTCATGTTAGTCTTAAGTTTTTATGATGTTTAGTATACCTGTAATTACTCTTCTTATGCAAAGAAATACTAGGAATGGTAAGTGATAGATAGACTGATAAATTATGTAAACTACCAACACCCTTCACAATGGTTGTTTTAACTGAAAGTCATAATATTGGTGATTATGGTATTACATGATAGCTCCAAAGGCGCACATAGAAAGTTAATCAGTTATTAATCGTGGAAAGAAGATAGTTGCCATCTTTCCACACTCTTGAATTTTACTAAGTAAAGACTCTTAGCTGGCAGAAAATCTTGTAGCTGCTAGAAATAAGGCATATATGGACTTTACTTATTTTTCATTCCTTATAATTAATGTTTGAATTCAAACATGTTCTAAATTTGTATACTTGTCAAGGACTTGGTAAACAGCATTTAGGTAAAAATATTTTAAGATCAACTTAAAAATCCAGATATAAGCTTAATACTAGACTATAGATAGTATGAATGTACCACTGTAATCTCAATGGTGATTCAACATTTCATAAGTATACTTAATGTCGCTAGTACAAATGAAATCTGCTGTCTTTTTCTTTAGTATGTATAAACTATCTATCATTGAAAAATTCTTGAAAGAAGTACAGGAAAAGTAATACCTGAAAGGGCTTGTTATTACTGGCTAGCATACAATTATATATAACTAAATGTTGGTGGTACAGAAATTATTATTTTAATGCTTTTAAAAATTTTTGTTAGCAGCGACCCGAACCTTACCTGTAAAACTGTAAGAGAAAGAAAAACTGTTGCGTTAGCTTAGTAGCTAAGTAAGCCTAGTCTAACATATAGCAAATCCCCTTGCTGTTGCAAACAGAAAACAATCAGAAAAATAACAAGAAGCTCAGCTTGTATTTCTAAACAAAAATAAAGATCAGTTAGTTACAAAACCAATAGCATTAACTAATCGATATTTAATAATTGCATTAGTGTGAGTTTATGCTATTTATAAAAGTTTAATTTTTTTTTGAAATTTTGGGGTTTTGACAATGGTGATCAAGAAATCCTCTTTAGATGAAAAGACCAAGAAAAGAATCACTCCCAAGAATGCAATTGTGCCACACATATATGGCCTACCTAAGATACACAAAACGAGAATCCAACCAAGACCCATTTTCAACACAATAGAGCCCCCCACGTATGATCTCGCTAAGCACTTAGCAAAAACTCTAAAGCCTCTCATTGGGAAATCCTTCTCTTTCATCAAATACTCCTCAAAGCTAGTAGGAAGAATGAAAGATTGGAAGATAGATGAGAATGATTTATTGTCTAGTTTTGATGTGGTCTCCCTTTACACAAAATTTTCAATTGATGGTGCTATCGAGGTTATCAAGAAGGTTTCAAACCCGAAGACTACTCGCTTGGTTGAGTTGTGCCTCAGGTCAACCTACTTTTCCTTTCAAGGACAAATATATGAGCAAACAAAAGGGGTTGTAATGGGCTCACCACTATCACCAATTGTGGCAAATATTTTCATGTAATATTTTGAGGAAAAAACAATCAAATCTTCTCCACACAAACCAAGATGGTGGCTCACATTTGTGGATGATGTATTTAGCATTTGGCCACATGGTGAAAATAAGTTGGATGAGTTCTTAAATCACATAAATAACCAATGTGATAGTATCAAATTTACCTTAGAAAAGGAAGAGGAGAAATCCCTTTCTTTTTTGGATGTACTTATCACAAAGAAACCTGATGGTTCTCTTTCTCACCAGGTATACAGAAATAAGACTCATACAGATAGATACCTTCATGCCGACTCACACCATCACCCAACCCAAAAAATTGGAATAATAAACACCCTAGCCACGCGTGCATGGAGAGTCTCAGATATGGATCATATAGAAGAAGAGTTAAAACACCTTAGAACATCACTTATGAAAAATGGATATAATAGAAGAGAGATTGAGAAAGTTTTCCAAAACATAAAAAAGAACAAGAACAAAACAAAAAATAAACAAAAAGATAAAACCCTTCCCAAAATCACTCTTCCATATATCCATGGCACTACAAACAAAATTGTCAATGTTCTAAGAAAGAAAAACATAAGGGTGTCATTCGCTCCTCCTAACTCTTTAAGAACCATGCTTGACAAATCCAAAGACACCATTGATCCTAAGAACCAAAAAGGTGTTTACAAAACTCCATGCTTGTGTGGTGAGGCCTACATAGGTGAGACTGGAAGACCAATCGCAACCAGGTTAAAAGAACATAGTGCAAATTTACGACACAATCGAATAAAAAAATCAGCCATACCAGAACATTCTCACACCACCAAACATCACATATGCCTAGAAGACTCGGAATTTTTAGCATTTGTCCCTCCCTATTACAAAAGGAAAATTCGTGAAGCCATAGAAATTGAGAAATGTGGGAGGAACTTCAATCAAGATGATGGCTTAAGACTTAAAGAAGCTTGGAAACCCATCATTCATAAACTAATAAAAAAGAAATGATTAAACCTAAAAATTAAAATAAAAAAACACTTAACCTATAACTCTCAACCTACTCACTAAAGAAACTATACTATTAAAAAGATTAAAAAAATAAATGCTAATAGTATGTGTTATAACATTAAATTAAAAACTTTAATTATAACATCAATTTATTAATAAAATTGGGAAAAAAATAAATACTAATATTATACATTATAACATCACTTTATAAAATTTAATTAAAACATCAAATTACTTTAACTACATAATGAATTAATGAGATAATGTTAGAATATCATAAGGCTTTATTCAATAACATATGGTTATACTCATATAACACTTAATAAAGGAAGCACACTAAAAATTTAGATATAAAAAGGGAAAAAAAGCTGAGTTAATAAATTATTATTTAATAACATATGGTTATACTCATATAACACTTAATAAAGGAAGCACACTAAAAATTTAGATATAAAAGGGAAAAAAGCTAAGTTAATAAATTATTAACTTAATTATAAAAACAATTTATTATATGGTTAAAAAAAGTAATACCATAAAATTAGTGTTATAAGGTATGCTAATTTATAATGTTATACAATTTTCTTTACACAATTAATTGACTAATTGTTATACATTAAAAAAAACATTTATCTAAACCATCAAATCACATTATTAATTAAAATTAAAAAAAAGAAACACTAACCTTAAAAACCATTGATAAACTAACATAAAATAAATTAAAAAGATATAAAACAATAATATTAAATATTTATACTTCATGCCCTTGTGCAAAAATAGAGTGAGATTGCGTTATCGTGAGGATGAACCTGCTTAAGAGGTTCGAAACTTGTCGAATTAAAAAATTCAACCGCAGATTTCCTAAAGTTTTCTAAGAATGGTCTTATTATTCCATGAAATTCGTGATTAAGTTCTTCATTTTTCCAAATTCTTTTTCAATATGTTAATTCATTTTGAAGAAAACTAACCCTACAGCAACATCACAAATCCCAAATTACCCTTAAATCCATAATCATGTGAGGGCCATTACAACCCACTTCATAGCCAATGCAATCCTTTCTGCATGAATACTAGTCATCCCAAGACCTTCCTTTTCTCTACCAATATTGCAAATGTCCAAGGAAACTGGTGGTATACCTTGTTCCCCAAGTAAAAATTGTTATAATACATTGTATAATTTAGCCTCTCTAAAAAGGAAAACAAAAAAGTACTGCTGAGTGAATAGTGATCATAGGAGTCAAGTTTGGTTATTCCTAAAGTTTGGAAAATATAAAATTTTAGAAATAGATCCTGTAACCTTTCTATTTACAATATGTTTCTTAGTGAAGGATTTTTCCTATATGCCTTAAAATCATCAAAATTTCATTTAGCTGAAATTGTATCAATTGTTAGAGAATTTAATGTTTGAACAATCCATACATATGACAGGTTGTTGTAGTTGCCCCGAATGTACCAACCACATATGAAATGCACTTTGGAGTACCAATGGCAGGGGAAGTGCTCAACACTCTAAATATTAGACATCATGCACACATAATGTATCTCATTTTGAAGCATTCAGAAGCCAAGGTGGTGTTTGTGGATTACCAATTCTTGGAAGTTACAATGGCAACAGTTATTGTGATCCATGAACTGGACAAATCTAGAGAATATTCTTTGAATGAAGATCACAAAGATCTTCTTGATTATGAAAAGCTTTTGATAAGTGGAGATCCAAATTTTGAGACTTGTTGGATTGAAGATGAATGGGAATTTATCTCATTAAACTACACATCAGGAACCACATCTAGTCCTAAAGGTGTTGTGTACAGTCATAGAGGTGCATATATCATAACAATTGGTATTATTTTAGCATGGGAAATGAATTCTAAGCATATTTAGTTATGGACAACAACCATGTTTCATTGTAACGGTTGGGGATTTCCATGGGGCATGGCTGCAAAAGGTGGCACTAGTATTTGCTGTAGAAGTGTAAATGCAAAAGACATATTTGATTCCATTGCTGAGCACAAATTCACCCACTTATGTGCAGTGCCAACAATTTTAAGTATCATTGCAAATGCACCACCTCGTGAAATAAGACCACTTCCTCACATCGTAGATGCTAAACAAACTTGCTACTTTTTCACCCTCAAATATGAGTTATGTACTCAAGTAAAGAAAGCACCCCATGGTTGACAATATATGTATAAAATAGCAGCATGGCACATCAACTGACCAATTCAATCTAAGGAGAGCCCAGGTTTTCAAGATCTCCACTCCTTATCGACTATAAGCCATCAGTTTTATGAAGAGATTAAGATCTTGCTACGAGGTGTTTTGCATTGGAATCCACACACATCGCTACATAAGTGATTATGCCTAAGAAATCACTAACACGATGGTCATGAACATAGATACTTAAAATACTAGACACAATTGCTACCTTTTCATTCTCAAATATGCACTATACACTCACGTAAAGAAATATAGTAAGGAAAATAAATACAACACATTGACCAACACCTCCAGTCTAAGGAGACTCCACCATTATTGGTTTTAAATATCTTCACTCCTTATCAACTATAGGACATTTGTTTTTGAATGGGAATAGGATCTAGCTACCGAGTATTTTGCATGGGAATCCACATGCATTTCTTCATATGTAAGCATGCCTAAGTAGTCAATGAAGTTAACGTCCAATATTTTACCCATAGGAATTTGCACATTCTAGTCATATACTAGTGACATCATCAACATGTACTTCATTGTATCATCATAAGAAAAACACTCATGGAAGCCCCACAACAACATTTGTGAAAAACAAGATTTGTCAATGAGCACAATGCTTATAACATGCTTGGCTCATAATAAGTATCACATTATGATTATTCCAACAAAGCTAGAATGGAAAATAGGTTTATATATTGGACACTAAACTTATAGTCTTATACATCATGCCATTATATATCTGAAGTATCATCCAATCAGGTTTTGAGCTCATGTTTTCCTATTAGGGTTTCATGTTTTCAATCCTTGTATATGCAATAAAACCATAATCCAAACACACACAGTTTAAATTTAAATTCATTTAGTACCCAATCATATATAACATGCCAAAAGAATCCATATCTATGACAGTCCATGCATCATCCAAGAACCTACTTCTAACAAAACTTAATAATAATGCACTCGTATAATCAATCAGAAATATGAACAGTAAATAAAAACAGCATGCATTACTACAAATGAAAACCTCCATAGAGTTATAGAACTCCTAACTAGCCAAAATTATTTCTAAACCAACACCATTTTAGGAAAACTTATATGCAAAATTAAGCAGTCAAAATCATAGCTATTGTACCCTTACAATCTCCCACTAAGTTAAAATTTTGTTTTAGATTTAACCATTCAATCAAGCACTTAAAAGTGAAAAGTTAAAAGCAATAACCACCAACATTCAGAACTGACACAAAAAAATAATGAGTAGCCACAAGAATCTTTATCTCTTGAATATTTTTATGTTCTAGCATCATGCAGTCAGTGATATAAAGAAGAATATCTAGATAATATAAATATCTATCCATGTTAGTAAGTTATGATGCCAAAAAATTTGGTTCTACTTTAAAATCTCTTCACTCTCAACCTACAGAATATGTTGAATCTACCCTTACATTAAAACTAATGATGTCCGCAAATTTTAGGATGCACTCAGAATATTTATCTCTTAAATCTTTCTCAGTTCTAGCATCATATATATTTGATGATATCAAGACGACTATCCAAATAAAATAAATATTTAGATATTTTATTAAGTTCCACCGTAAAAAATTAAAATACATAGTTTTATGTTACAATATCCTCATACTCAACCCACACAAAGTATTATGTCTACCTTGAAATCAAAACTAATAATGTCTGGATGTAGTCAGAAATGATGAAAGGAAAAATATAATGCAAAATAGAAAGGACAGAGGGTTTGATATTTCACAGAAATCTTGGCAATCCCCAAAAAACAAAGAGACATAACTTCCAAGAAGTGTGTCATTCAATTAATCACTGAATATGCAGTCAAATTCAATCATTAAATTGAAATTTGCTCATATAATACAAAACAACAAAGTATAATTTATTTAATGTAATCAGACTGTCTTTTCAATTTCAAAAATACAAGTTTTTCAAAACATACATGAGCTATTTCCATAATTTCATTATGGTATTTATTTAATTATGTAGGAATATAATGGACAAGTTTCTCCTTTCCAACAGAAAATACTTCAAATCCACTACCCAGTGCCTGAAAACCACCCAGCAAAGGTGTAGAAGCCACAATAATTCACCTTATGGTATAACATAATATTGGGTGCTAGGGAACATTTTACCAGATGGACATTTTACCTCATGGACTCATGTTTTGCTAAATGTGCATTATAATTCAAATACTAATTTATCCACTTAAATAGATATCTTGATTTTCAAAATATCACACAAATATTACTAATATTTTCATTACAATCATAGTAAAACTTGAAGGAATTTAGAAACAAAATCCTATACAAAGAAGCTATGGGTACATTCTATATGACACAAGAACATTTCTATTGATATAAATTATGCCAACTCATACACCACCCACCTTCGTCAGTTCATTCCTCCTCTCCCCTATTTCTCTACATGTCCACCCACACCCCCACACCTAGATTCTACTCAATGAACCATTTGTTCAACCAGGAGTACAAAATCCATCACTGAGGCAAACTCAACAACTTTTAGTTTCTTTCTTTTTTGGTAATGCTACCTCTTCACCCTGGCTGTGAAATTCCTTTTCAGTACAAACCCTAGTTGCATTAGTGACAGGGACTTTATCATCATCAAATAGGAATTTCTCATCTTCTGACAGAACTGTGATAGGACTTTGTATTTGAACTTCAATATCCTCTTTCTCATCTGAAATTTTCTCTGCAGGTACAATATTTTCAGCAGAAATTGCCTCTACAGCTACAGCATTTTCAACAGGCTCAGCTTCCTTAATATCTGACTGTAAATTTTTGCTCTCATTGTCATTAAGGTGCTGTTTAGATTCAAAGTCTTCATTTGCATGATCTGAAACTTCCTCTAATTTAACCTTGTCTTCATCTTTGACCTTTACCTTTTTCCTGAGCTTTCTGATCAAAGTCCGCCCTTTATTAGCTTGTCTTCTGTGAGACTGTCCTTCTTGACCACTTTAAAAACCTGACAAGAAAATGAAATACTCCCAAGTCTTTCCCCTACTCTACAAAATAGTGTTTATGATGAATTTTATAATTCCATGAAGGAAAATAGACTGTTTAGTATGATTTTGGTGCTCCTTAACTCTACAAGACATCTTCTGTAGACTCTTCAGAAAGAAGAAGGGTAAGTTCATCTTGGACTCATCACTGAGATGCTGGAGAAATCTGAAGTGGTATTTGAAAACAAAGGCATATCTACCCTCACAGGTAATATAACTCTGTAAAACTTTAATGGGCTCTATCCATTCATGTTTGAAGCTATGAATGGGTACACCTTTGCCCCAATCTGCAATTACACCAGGAAGTAAGTACTTTTGTGCATTGAAGGTGAATGGAACCTTCTTAAACCATAATTCTCCCTCGTTTAAGATGCCTATTGCCTCAGCTACCAACTCCCTAGTCATTCTGAATTGTAAAGTATCAAAAGACAACATGTCTTTATCATAACACTGAGCAAATTTATGAGACACCTCTGCATGATATCCATTAATCTTTTTGAAAAATGTCAACCATCCTACATTTGAAAATAACTCTGCACATTCTGGAAAATTATCTATCCAACTTAGGTCAGTGGGCTCAGCTCTATTTGTTTTTCCACTTTTCTTCATATTCACTATGGTTTACCAGTACCTATCAATATCCCTCAATCTAACTATCTTCACATCATAATAGTCTGTCCTAACACACAATTCAGAAATTGTTTGCGCCAAACTGCAATAGTCTGACCTAATCACAGAGTTCAGGGAACTCCAACAGTTCTACTTTTAATTTTACTATTTTAAATGATGAATGCTTGGATATATTTGTTAATAATTCATCATTCACAGTCTATTAGGTGAAAAACTCATATTCCTCCTTCGAATTTTAACATTAAGGATTTTATCAGAAAAGCCCCAAATTAAGCAAACCCTAGCAATGACACGTGGGGTACCTACTCAAAATACCAATATGAGCGCTGGAATGCAATCACTTCAATGGTTAAGTGTTGAATTTAACGTTCCACCTGTCTCTAACTATCCAGACCATTTCAAACAGTCGCTGCTGAAAAGCCCTAATTCCTCATTCAGTTGAAAAATCCTGATTTCTCAGTAGTGTCTTCTCACCACGACCTTCGATATCCTTTGTGTCCTTCAGATAAGGAACATACTCCGGAAAAAATCTGTCCCATTCTACTCCCTGTCGTCATTCACCCTGCGCTGCATGCAATCGCCACAATCTACCTCTTATGATGATCATCGAGCCTGTTTCAATGATAAAACTATGCAGGACACGTATCAAATGCATCAAATGATGTGATTAACACCTCAAATATAAGACACCCGAAAAATCAGACTGAAAAAATGATGATTTTAGCATTCACGACTTTCTTGTAGCGCTCTAGTGTATTAATTTTGCTCTTGCGCTATAAGAAAGTCTAATCAAATAATTTCACATCCTTAGGCCACTAATAAAGTTTAAAACTTGGTTTATGTCCTTAATCTCGACCTTAGTGTCATTTATAAAACCATTTAATCCATATATGCCTTGTAAAACCCTTCAAGAATGAAATCTAAGCAAAATTTATAAAAGCAGGCTTAAAAATAAGAAAAGTCAAAATCATGAAAATTAAAGTTTGAACTCAAAATTACCTTTATAAACAAAATTTTCTAGAAGCAAAAATACTAGCAAGGTTCAAAAACATAAATAAAAGCATAAAACTAAGGAAGACAAAATCATGACCTAACATCTGGCTCCTGTTGCGGGATGAAGTCCTCCTTGTGAGGCTTCAAGAACCTGTAGACCAGTGCCTTCTTTACTGCTACCTACTAATATGCAAAATTTCCATTGGGTTATGGAGTCCTTATTGTGTTTTACTCACACCGGTATATACAATGAAAACTAAAATTCCCCTCAAAAACTGTAGAAATGCTTGAGGAATCGTCCATTAACTGGATTTGACAATTCCTCACCCTCCAAAGTCTGTAGAACAAAAGTGTTATTTTCGAAAAACTTATATACTGGGAAAGGGCCAAACTAGAGGTTATCAAATTTGCCATGTTTCCCTTTTTGCTCCTTTCTAGCATCCCACCTTAGAACCATGTCTCCTATTGAGAAAGTATTATCTTTGATTTTCCTGTCAAATCTTTCTTTGATTTTCAACCTGTATAGTTGTTCCTTTTCTTCCACTTTTCCTCTATTCTGTTGCAACTCTATCATTGCACAAATCCTTCTCTGCATATCATTAGGTTCTTCCTGACAATCCTGAAAAAACTTCATCACTGGGATACCCAACTGAACAGGAAAAACTGCATCTATACCATACACTAATTGGAAAGGAGAAGTTCCAATTGCTTGTTTGACTGTTATTCTATCAGCCCATAATGCATATTTCAGCATAGAATCCCATGATCTCTTGTTATGCTTCAACAATTTTCTGATACTCTGAATGATATTTTTATCGGAGGACTCAGCTAAACCATTACCTTGAGGATAGTAAGGAGTTGAATTTTTCAACAAGATGCCATTCTTTTCACAAAATGCTCCCATTGCCTTAGACTTAAAAGCCTTTGCATTATCTGGTACTATTCTCTGAGGACACCCAAACCTACTAAGGATATTTTCTTCAATAAATTCCATAATCACCTTATCTGTGGCATTCCTCATGGGGATAGCTTCCACCCATTTGGTAAAGAAATCTGTTGCGGTCAAAATCCACTTGTGTTGTCCCGAGGAAGATAGAATTATCTCTCCTATAAAGTCCAGACCCCACTACTGGAAATGGGCACTTACTGTAATTGGTTTTAAAGGTAATGACAACATTTTTTGTTTACCAGCAAACTTCTGACAAGGGATGCAAGCTCTTACCTGCTGATATACATATGTAAATAAAGAGGGCCAATAGTATCCAGCTCTTAAGATTTTGTATGTTGTTTCCTTCCAATACTTGTGGCCTCCACAAGCACCCTCATGAGATTCAGAAATCACTCCTTCAATTTCAGGTTTATCAAAGCATCTGAGTAGAATACCCCCTGGATCCTTCCAAAATAGCTGTTGTTCTACCAAACAGTACTTAGTAGTTCTTAGCTTCAAAGACCTAGCAGCTTTTTATCTAAGTGTTCAGGACATTGCAAATACAACAGAAAATATATAATGTCTGCATACCATGTGGATGCTAAATAGAAATCCATAATCTTCTCTTTCTCCAGCTCTGCTTGATTTTCTTCCTAATCTGGCTCCTCTGCCATCAAATGCAATCCTAGAGCTTGGCAATTTGATTCAGCCAACACCTTAGCTAAACCTTGTCCCTTCACTAGTTTGGTAGGTCTGATATCTACATCATACTCCATGATTTTAGCAATCCACTTGCCTCTTTTTCCCTCACTGTTAGGCTGTGTCAAAACATATTTTACAGTAGCATTAGGCACATATGAAATAACTTTGGAATGCAAAACATAGATTCTGAAAATTTTCAAATCTTTTACCAAAGAGTAAGCCTGTTTTTCCAAGATGTTGTATTTTAATTCAGAATCTCTGAGAGTTTTGTTGAAGAATGCAATAGGTTGTTCAAGACCATCATTATTCTTCTGCAACAGAACAACAACCAATGTATCTTCAAATGCAAAGGAAAGGTTAGAAATTCCCTGGTAAAATCTAGACTTACTAATACTGGAGATTCAGTAAGAGCCATCTTAATTTTTTCAAATGAGTTCTTTGCTTTAGTGGTCCACTTGACTTCTTGATCCTTCTTTAGAGATAACATGATTCAAAATAACATGACCTATATTAGTGATTAGAATACAGATACACACTTGCAGACTGCCCATTTGAGAGGAATCTTTGTAACATTTGCATGAAGAGCTTCTTGAACATCAGGCTTGTTGAAATATTCATTTGTGTATACTTCAAAACATGGGTCATATCCACCGTAAAAGAATCCCATTGTTCTCCTGGAGACCTACAAGTACAAGCAGTTAAATTCAAATCAAAGCTACTTGATATTTTGCTGCTGAAATTAGGATCCAATATCAAAACTTTGAAGTGAATTACCTTAATTTGTGAATCTGTAAGCTTGTCTCTCATCCTTACTCCTGAATTTGAGCTCATAAGACAATGAGGTGCATAGATATTATATATGTCAATCTCACTATACTCCTCAAACAACAAATCTATAGCTTTTGTGCATTCATCCGTCCAGTTGAACAATTTGAAATTAAAAATTCTCTTAATCATATTATACATTTGATTAGATATAATTGTATGGGTCCAAGCATAATCTACTATTCCTTCCCAGTCATGGAACTCATCTGTTTCGAGATTACCCACCTGCGCATGTCTTCACAACCTTAGCCAATCTTCAATGCCAAGTACTTGCTGTAATTTCAAAAATTCAAAAAAGAAAGATAGATTATGTTCTAGTACTAATAATGAAGCCTTTGAGATTGACGGAAGGGTATTTCGAGTTATTCTAGCTTCGGTCATAGACAAACTCTACAAGCTGCAGTACATAATGGCCTGGAAAGCAAGGAAAATGTTTACACTATCTGCTTCAGATTCATGCATATATTTGTACATAGATCTCCACTCATAACGGAAAACAAACATTAATAGAAATATATTATAGTATATACACTGTCCCTACCATGGTGTTATGTGTATATCCCAAAGTGTATGGCAGAGTGTTGCATAGCATTTACTACAACTTTCTCTAGAAAATATATTTCAAAGTGTATATCCTAGGATATATTACTACTAATCATGCACTGTTTGGTGGTTACTATTTGCCCCTTCCTATGGGGAAACTGTAAAAGTACATAGAAAATAGTAGGTTTTAATTACAGAAACCTTGCTTGCATTAACTATAAAAGTACAAAAAATAGTAGGTTTTAATTACAGAAAACTTGCCTGCATAGCTTTATCGTCCTATGTAAAAGTCATGGGTTTTATACTGTGGGAATCTCTGGAACCATCTCACAAGAAATTCATATGAATCCTCAGCTACAAAACCCACATTATTAAACTCCAAAGAATCCTTTACCACTAATATAATATTGCATAAGGTAACACTTGATTAAGATTTCATCTTGTTCAATGTGGAATTTACCAGTAACTTTATCATCCAACCCCAGCAAATCAAAAGAAGTATTGGTATATGAAAATCCCACACCCACGAGAGATTCTAAAAAGAGAAAATCCGCTTCTATGTGCAGAGTATAAATCGGGAGGAGCAATCTCAGAAATCATATGTATAATCATATAGCCTATTAGATGATAACCAGTTCTCTTACCTTTTTGCTCCAGGAATATGTGTTCAGGGAAAGACCTATGCCATTCATTTTCACCTGAAGCGGACCCAACTCTTGTGTTGCTCCATACCCAATGGATAAACATCCAGGGCCTGCAAATTAGGGACGAACTAAGACAAGTTTACCCAAATATTTGAATGTGTTCAAGGAAATACTTATGCCATTCATTTTCACCTGAAACAGACCCAAATCTTATGCTACTCCATACCCAATGGATGAACATCCAGGGCCTGCACATCAGGGACGAACTAAGACAAGTTTACCCAAAGATCCATAAATAGGGGTGAACTACCAAATTTTTAACCTATCATCCATAAATTTGGGCGAACCATATCCATTTCTCCTCCAAAACTAGAAATTTCTGGCGATTTGACCTCCATCAGCGAAGAAATCCAGGAAGATGTCACGATTTTCTCCATCGACGGGTGGGCTAAATTCCATTTTATGAGTTTTCACAGTTTGACCGTGCAGGCTATTTAATTTGGGAAAATTATATATAAAATAAAAAATGGGCTAATTTATTAAATTAGAAAAAACCAATTTATTATTAAAAATTATCCCACCTTTTTTTGGGCACCCCTTAAAATTCGGCTATGGGCTATAATTCGCCCCTAAAATCATCCTTGATGTGCAATAGAAAAATATCCCACAACCTTTCTGCCTTTTTCCTTCTGCACTTCCACTCTTCCCCTTTTCACCCTTCTTCCCCAGAAGGCAGAAATCAGAACTCAAAAGTGTGATGGAACTTTAAATGGACCTTCTTCCTTCAGCCTTCTGCACTTCCTCCCAGAACTCAAAAGCTGAAAAATCAACTTTTGACCTTAACCATTTTCCTGTACTTTCGAATTCTGCTTTCCAACCTCAAAAATCGAAACTCGGAAGTTCATTTCAACCTTATAAATCTTCTTCCGCTTTCTGCTTCTGCTTGTCTCCTTCTGCAGGTGGGTCCCATAAATTTAAAAGTTTCCCTACTACCTTAGAATCCTTTTACGCTTTCGACTTCTGCCTTCCAACCTCGGATATCAGAAGTCAAAAAAACCACTTTCTGCCTTGTTGACGTAAAAATTTGCTCACTAAGCTCCATCTAGCCTACACCACTTGCAGACATCCATGTCCTAACCTATTTGAACCCCACACCCATATTTAGCCTATATTTTTCTCCCAAAGGCTAAAAAATAATTAAAAAGGGTGTAAAAAACCCCAAAAGTGCCAAAATAACCCACTAAGGAGCCAAAAGGCTCATAAAGGGGCTAAAAAGGCCACAAGGGGGCTAAAATCCCTAAAGGAGCTACGAAATAAGGAAAAATGGATTAAAACCCTAACCAGTGGCTAAAAGCCCTAAATTGGAGAAAAAAGCTATAAAAGGATGGGTGGGGGTCACCATCAAACACATTTCATTTCACCCTGTCATCATAATGTTTGCATGAGTATCTTGAGAGCCCTTTCACTCTCAAGCTATTCATCCCTCATAGCTCCATTCCCCCACACTTACTCATTCTCATTCCCTTGGTGTGTTGATCCATAGCTCCACCCATTCCCAGCCCATGGAGAGGTAGCTTCAAATTTAGGGCATGGTGGCCCTCTTTCAAATTACATAGGTATATTATGTTATGTCTTGCTTTGCTTATTTTGCAATCCATATATGCTCATGTTTAGCTTAGCTCTAACAGTTTGTTGCATGGTTTCGTCTTTTTGTTTCTAATATTTTTTTGTAGGGTTTTATTTTTCTTTCCTTGCAAATACTCTATCCTTCCATCCTATAGATGGAAGGTATGTGCTTCTGCACATAGCCAGGGTTTTACCTTGGCTACAGTTTGGCGACCATACCGGGACGATCCCGCATGATCCTTGGTTTTTTTTTTTAGATTTATAGATCTTTTTCTTAATTAGTTTGATAGGTATTTTATTACTTAGTTTGATAGATCTTTTGCTTTCATTTTTTTATTGGTTCGTTCACAATACCAGTTACTATTGGTTGTTCTTTGATTTGCAAATCATTCAACTATGCAAAAACGGTCGAACCGAATTTCTGAAAATTCACCTCTGTTCGGTCACATTTTGTGTCCAAACAGTTTATCCATTTGCAAATATGTCCTTCATGAGGGGTAAAAGGGAATGTTTAGGAAGTGGGTTTTCAACCATTTGAGCCAATTTCTCATGGTTTGATCACAATCTTCCCCACAAAACCATGTCTTCTACAGATACACGATCCATTTTTTCATTGTAAACTTTTGGGTTTGTCTGTTTGCTTTCTGATCTGACTTTCGAATTGCATGTTTGATTTTGTTCGGAATGTCAGTGCGGCTCTATCGCCATTGTCCAGTAGCTTGTTTTTTCCTGCAAGTAATTTTTCCAGTATTGACTGGGTATGTGCTTAATCATTTACAAATACAGATCTTCCTAAATACTTAGTTTATTTCTACACATATAGTTTTTAAGTTTTAAAGAATCAGTGGAAATAAACCCCCTTGCACATCCCTTCCTCCTCTACTCAGTCATCACCCTCTGAGGTATTCTGAGATAAGACTGAGGGTTTTGCAAGTGTAGTTATAGGCACCTATCTCAGTTATTGCTCTAAGCCATTAAAAACAGGCGACTTGGAAGGTAGAGGGGGTGGAGACCGTAGGGGGTCTCATGGCGTTCGCGTCCTACCTGTTGACCAACCTTGCACTTGAAGGGTAACCTGAGGATATATGGGTGGGATTTTTCCACAAATATAGGGTAGTCACTGGACAAACTTACATGGTTGTTAGTTCATAGTTGCATTTTTCAATTCTGTTCATTTTTACCAGTATTTCCACATTACAAGTTGCCAATTTCCTCACAAAAAACCAAAACCATTTGCTAAACCATATATTTGAAAAAGTGACTTAAAATAAATAGAATCCATTCACAAAAGTGCACACAACCACACCACATAATCAACCAAACTCGGTTCATGACGTCGAGCAAACCCCTAAAAGTAACCAATTTACTTTAATTCAAAACTCTGCAATTTGAGGACATAATTCCTTGATTGCATTAATTGTGGGAAGTGCTTGGGATATGCCCTAAAACTCATTGTGAGGAGTACCATGAGAACCCTAAAGTAGCTGGAGAATGAGAGGAATTGCTAAGAGAAACGGGCAACGACCCCCACCGATTGACTAGTAAAACCTATGAGGAAAAAGCCAAGCGATGTCTTCTGGAAGTCTTGGTGGTCAAGCGACCACCTGCAAGCCACTAGGAATCCATTTAACTGGGGTCCAGATCTTCATCACCAGTTACATTATTCGATTCACTAAAAGACACCATTGATCCATCACGTTCCTCCTCTCGTCTCAGGGGGGAGTCCCCTTAGTTTGGCCCATTGAACCAGCACCATTGAGACCATTCTCGATGACCTACTACTCCGTTAGAAGGTCACACAACCAAATTTGTACACTACACCAGCCAAACCCATGGCTAGTGCAAACCCGGATCCCTTCTCCGGAGGGTTGATTGGTGGTGGAACCATGTCCATCCCTTAAATCATCAACAACATCCATGTTGGTGGTCCTAGCACAGCTACACAGACCGTGATAAGTTAGCTACCCAATATTAGCAGACCCACACTTATACCGACCATTTCCTTGATCCCACCAATCATACCCGGGGGCAGTGGCCCTTCCACGAATGTGTCGGCTATCCCCATCGTGGGAAGTCAGTCGTAGGTGCCCCCAGTCACACAGGTCCATCACATTCTTGTAAACCCCAATGCCATTTCTGCTCCTTCCTTCACTAACGTTGGGTCTAACCTCCCTTTCATGGCTCGCCTGAACTTGTCGGATTTGGCTAGGTTAACCAATGACCCAATCTATCATCAAGCCCATTGTCCCCCCCTGCCAACCAAACTCCCATCAGACATTCCAAAGTTTGAAGGGAAGGTAAGGGAATTCCCTCAAAACCACATAATGACGTTTCACCTATGGTACTCATCAAATAGCATCGTATATGACTCGATCAGGCTGAGGCTGTTCCAACGCACCCTCACAAGTGCCACAGCCAAATAGTACATTGAACTAGCCCAAGCCAACTACCCAGATTTTAACTCCTTGGATTTTATGTTCCTACAATATTTCCAACTCCTCGTCAAATACGATGAACGGGTGGAGATATTGCTATCTTGTCACCAGAATACTGCGACCCACATAACCGACCACATCCATGAGTGGCGGTGACGCCATAGTTTGTACAAGATTTAGTTTGATGAAAGGATCTTCCTGGATTGGTTCCTAAAAATGTTGCTACCACCTATAGAAAAGGATGTCGCATCCGAACATCCCCAATATAAGGAGGAATCCATATTGAAAGCCCGACAGTTTGATCTGATTTACGCTCAGTCTGGATACCTTTATACCATTATTCTAGATGCTCCCTATACGGGCACTTCTTACTGTAACACACCAGGGGAATCCCATGCCATAGATGGCATCATAGGCTCTGTTTCCCATCAGTCACAACACCATGTAACACCACCTATGATGCCACCACACTCAAGAAACACCCCTAGTGTTTCCCACCCAAACCATGCTCCCAACTACTTAAGGATGATGTCTCAATCTGGAGCCACAACCTCCTATGCACAACCCATGAATGGATTTGTAGCACAACAGTATCTGGGACAAATGACCGAATTTGTAACACCAACTCCCCCTGTCTACTACACGCCACCAACAAAAGCTGCCCCATTCCCCACCCTAGCTCCGTCAGCACCTTTGGGACAAGTGTTTGCTCAGAAAAATCGTCCCAACCAACCTGCCCCTAATAACCAACAAGAGTAAGCTAGAAACAACCGAGTTAGGAATTGAGGCAACAACCAACCACAAGGAGACGCCCAATAGACAAATCCTCCCAACAACACTAGGGCAAACCAACCAGCTCAAAATCCCTAGCAACCAAACTCACCTAGACGCAACACTCCGATATGCACAAAACAACCATGCAAACTATGTGACATCTATGGGCACTATACGCATGAATGCCCCTTCATGGGTTGCGCTAAGCAGGCCATTCAGAATGAAGCTCATCATGGTACCAATGTGGAAGTCCCAACTCAACCCAACCCAGCACCACCAAGCCCTCCACCCATGGTGCTCCAAAACCCATTACCACTCCAAGGATTGGTAGCAACCACACCTTCTCCCCAACCCACTTTCACAGCCCTTGCCACACCTCCTCCAATAGAGACAAGTGTTCACCACCTGCTATCCCTGACAACCGAAGAGGTCAATTTACATACTAGGAGAAATTAGTATGGATCCAACACCGAACCGACCGACCCATCAGCAACATCCATGTCCAAACCAACCAACATACCTCTTCACTTACCCGCTTTTCCCCCATGCCCCTCCATACGGCGAGTTGCCAACAATTCCACGGCTAGAGCTACAGTGAGCTACAACATCGTTGACAACTTGGCTCAAACACCTACGACCATGTCTGCTCTTGAGGTACTTAAAAATTTCCCAATGCAGTGAAAGTCTTTACTAGCTACCCTTGGTACTGTAGACCCCTTTGAATCCAAGTTGATCACTTTCGACACAGATAACAAAGAGCCCCGGATGCCATCAACCATTTCCTTCCAAATTCCAGTATCAATTCAAAATTTGGTCATACACCGGTGCATTGTTGACGATGGGGCATCCACTTGTGTTATGTCAACCTTAGTCTGGAAAAAACTTAGGTCCCCAATCCTGCAACCATCCACCACCACTCTGTGGGATTATGATGGCCATCCCACAAAATCCCAAGGTATCCTCCCACACGTTCCCATATCATTAGCTAGAAAAACAGTGTTGATTGACATAGAGGTGGTCAACGCGCAATTGGACTATAACCTTCTCTTGGGACGAAGCTACATGTATGCCATGAGAGCCATGGAATCCATCGTGTTCTGCCTTATGATGTTCCCTCATGAAGGGAAGATCGTGATGGTGGACCAACTAACTTACTACGATCCGCAGGGGCCAATAGCACCAGCCAATGTTATCCCTACTGTTGATACTGTCTTTGATAGTGTAGCCACCCCATCTTTATTGGCAGTAGGCCCCAGGTTATTCACTGACACTTCCATGATGGCTTCCATCCCCTTGGTACCACCTCCACTGGCACTAAGCAAGACTGTGAATTTATGCATGCTATCATCTAGCACCATGGTAGCCAATCCCCAACCGCAGGCGCAGTGCCAACAACAACCGCACCCCCAACCACAACTGCAACCGCACGCCCAACCACAATCGCAACCCCATCCACAAATGCAACCTCAACTGCAATCCCCTGGGAATTACTATGGCTCTCTCCCAGTCCATACAATTCCCTTCCTCTTCTCACCATCTAGCATCGTAAGTAGGGCCTGTTATGGCTACTTTGAATTTACCAAACTTTACTCTGGGAATTATAGTATGGTAACTGGAACCACCCACCTAGCCCCTGATGCCCCAGGTTGTCCTGACTCCCATCCAACCTATTTAGACGTTGTCACGACCCCCTCCTGGCCCACAAAAACCACCTTTCACACTTACACCAGCCCCGCCTCATCCAAAGACATCTAGGGTCAAAAACGCCAAACCATTTGCCAAACCCCGGTAGACTCCTCCATGTGTCATGTGCGATGTACAGGGTCACTCAACCCAGAATTGTCTGAAAATCCCCATAGTTCGCACACACCTGAATGTCGTGAATACAACGGAGGATTGTCTGGTCATCATCCTCCCAAGTCTGCCAAAATCCAACAACAAGTCTTTGAGTACAAACCATGCATGCACCCTTTGTGGCTTGTATGGACATTATTCTCACCACTGCTAAGAATTAGCCGAGTTTCAAGTTGCCCTAAGAAATATTCGAAAACATTCCCTTGAATCTGAAATAATAGTCATTGAGGAGATCCACCCTCCAATTTCGTCCTCAACCACCACAAACATTTACATGATATCTAACTCCAGTAGTCCTTCCGTCTCCTCACCCGTGGATGATCCACCTGATTTACCCCGACACCACTTTCGTGATGACAGAGAGATCTCTAAAATCACCACCGGTTTTACACCTTTTCACTTAGCCCATGCCGTGGAGTCAGGTATTCCCATTGAATTATAGACTCTTCCCCTACATACTTTGCGCCAACTGCAGAGTCTCCAAGGCAAGGTCAATTTCCTTCGTCGGAGGTCCTATGCCTGAGTCACTCACCATGAAGCACTTGGGGCATAGTTTTTATTTTTTGTTTTACATCGTTTTTTACCATGAGTCGGTGACCCCCTCCAGTTGTTGTTCCACGTCTCGTCATAGTGAGTCCATTGTGGAAATCCATTGCATCATTTGCATGTGAGCAGGTGGATCTAACAAATCCACCTTGCCCCTGCATCGCTGGAATCCCACTGGAGGGTGCGGTCCCACTTCTGTACATGCACACAGTATGTGGCACGTATGATATAGCTACCACCAGGATAGCATATCATCAGGTCCCCGTACATGTCTTGAAGGTCGAGGCCTCTTCGTATCTCCCCAGTTGCACAGTGCTCCCGGGTCGAGAAACGAACTTTAGACTGCCTCCCTCCCTACTGATTATGTGGGCCATTTGCCAGAGTCACATCACTTTGTGTGTCACCACATGGATCACTTTGTGTGTATGTTAAGCTAGCTCCATACCCATAGGTCCCCATTTGGTCTAGTTTTTCCCCATGCACCACCGTACCAAGGGCAGCATCACTTGTTGCTAGTCAGAGTCATCCAGAGACCGTTTAAGATGCCATTCACATCACCAGGTTTGGTTTTTCATCCTCTGTCTTTTGACAAGACCCTTGTCTCATGCTCTCCCTATGATTTTCAGGCCACTACCCGGAAGTCACCCTGATTTGTGTACCATCATGCGAGTCTCCCTCAATAGGTATTGGAATGTTCACAAGCCATTCACTCCATCCATACTGCATAGATGGCCACCTTTGACCACTATCCATTGTTCCGCAAGGGGGCACCATTAGTGCCCCCTTTCTTGGTTGACCATAATGGAGTTTCTGTTAAGCTCTTTTCTGACTCCTAAAAGAATGAAAATATCGTCGAGCACATTTACTTCCTTTCTCACTCGCTAAAGTACTGGAAAAGGCATCTACATAGCCTCGTTTATCTCCTTTTGCGAACCGTGTAGACTACCATATGAAAAGGACCGCCTTGGCACACTCAAGCCAAGAAAATTTCCCTCTGCATTCTTTTATGCTTTCTCGAGCATTGGGACCAAACTTTATGAAAAATCTCACCATGCATTGTCTTTAAGCTCTTTTCCAGCCTTCTAACACAAAAAAGATTGCCGAGCAAACTTGGTTTCGTTCATGCTCGTAAAAGTATTTGAATGACCGTCCAGTCAATACAGGTTTAACCTTTTTCATCTTGATTGGACTACCAATGGTAAAGAAATCTCCCATCCCCCAAAGGATGAGCGAGCTCTCCTATGTACACTTTTATCCTTTTTCGGGCAGATGAGACTATCAAGGAAAAAGAGACCCCATTGGAGTCTTCTTCATGCTTTCAAACTCTCTAAAATTGAAAGCACCATCGAGCATCTACATTCTTGGGATCGCTAAAAATACACGAGATCATACCATAACGATGTCTTTAGACACCACCCCACATGTTATAGTTCAGCAGTATTCCCCCTTTGGGTCGCCTTTGTTCAGAGTATTCTGTAATGAGTCTTCCTTGGATCCCATGAATACCAAAGGTATATACCTCCCAAAAGCATTTCCCATCTGTAGTTACAGTCCCGGTATTACAACTATGATCCCTCTCCCGTGAGTCAGTTTCATTTGCTGCCAAGTCAGCCATGTCGTCATACTCTAAACAAAGGAAGTTTGAGTTCCCCGCACCCCTCCTACCCCCGTTCTCCCACTTAGTGTGCCAGTCCCCATATTATCTCACACCTTTGGTTATCTACCTCGCGCTTCTGGCCAAGGAAACACCATTGCCTTGGTCAGTTGTAGGTCTCCCTCTGTTGACGACAACACATTTATTCCAGAGGATAGACCCAGAGATCCCTGTATCTTGGTTTCATTAACCTCATTGATGAGTTCCTTGGACCACTTGAGAGGAGTCCTTAGTGCCTCCTGGGATGGTTGTGTCTCATGTGCTCGACTCCAGCTACACCATCACACCGTTGAGATTCGTGCAGGGTATTGGTCCATGTAGTATTTGGTAAAATACCCCAAGTGTCACTTGACTCTAGCACATTGATGAGTCTATTGAGGGACCCAAACAAGTTCATGTCCCTTGTGATTTTCGAGTTGCATTGAAGACAGTGTTTAGAAGCCCTAGATTAGTGCTTCTATATAGATTCATGACTGATGCAGCAAATTATACCACAGAGACTCTTACTCTCCATCACTAAGTCCCTGCAATTATGTACCATTCCATATCAGTTGTGAAGATATAGCATTCCATGATAATGCCATGGGTCCAATGTAGCAGTTCTTCATATCAGTATTGTATTCATCCTCTTATTGAGGAAACCACTATGTAACAATAGTTGTACATGATCGGCTCTCGCATTTTGGAGCCTAGATCACATTATTATTTTGTACATTGTTATGAGCATGGGGATGCCCGCCTCATCCATATACATGTCACATATTCATTGTATCTCACCCATTGATGAGAACCAAAATTAATACAAAACCAAAAGCCACCATGTCTCAAACGAGGAAGCACTGTTTCTTCATAGGTCTCTCCACTCTCCTAATGATCCAATGATGTCTTTCGGCCATACGATGAGCCATTGAGCTCCTTCCCTCACACATCAGGGGGCAATCTGTTGATGTAAAAAATTTCTCACTAAGCTCCATCTAGCCTACACTACGTGACTACTTGCAGACATCCATATCCTAACCCATTTGACCCCCACACCCATATTTAGCCTATGTTTTTCTCCCATAGGCTAAAAAATAATTAAAAAGGGCTTAAAAAACCTCGAAAGAGCCAAAATAACCCACTAAGGAGCCAAAAGGCTCACAAAGGGGCTAAAAAGGCCACAAACGAGATAAAATCCCTAAAGGAGCTATGAAATAAGGAAAAGGGGTTTAAAACCCTAGGTACGGCCCAATAACCCTAACCAAGGGCTAAAAACCTTAAATTGGAGAAAAAAGCTATAAAAGGAGGGGTGGGGGTCACCATCAAACACATTACATTTCACCCTGTCATCATAATGTCCACATGAGTACCTTGAGAGCCCTTTCACTCTCAAGTTATTCATCCCTCATAGCTCCATTCCCCCCACTTGCTCATTTTCATTCCCTTGGTGTGTTGAGCCATAACTCCACCCATTCCCAGCCTGTGGAGAGGTAGCTTCAAAGTTAGGGCATGGTGGCCCTCCTTGAAACTACATAGGTATATTGTGTTATGTTTTACTTTTCTTATTTTGCAATCCATATATTCTCATGTTTAGCTGAGCTCTAACAGTTTGTTGCAGGGTTTCGTCTTTTCATTTCTAACATTGTTTTGGGGGGTTTTATTTTGCTTTCCTCAGAGAGACTCTATCCTTCCGTCCTATAGACAGAAGGTAGGTGCTTCTGCACATAGCCAAGGTTTTTCCTTGGCTACATGCCTTATCCTTTCTCCTAATTTCTACCTTCCATCTTCTGCCTTCCGCAGGAGGATCCCGAAAGTTGAAAATCCCACATTCTGATCCGATTGAACTTCTTTTCCATGCATCCCAGATTTCACCTTCCACTGCAGATCACAGTATGTAGAAAAAAAACTTCTATGCTCAGTTCAACTGCTCCTTTCCGCCTTCCACCTTCCACTTCTCTGCTCAGTTCAACTGCTCCCTTCTGACTTCTGCCTTCCACACTTCCTCCTAGAACTCGGAAGTCAAAAACTCAACTTTCGACCTTAACCATTTTCCTGTACTTCTGACTTCCTCTTTCTGACCTCGGACATTGGAACTTGGAAGTTCATTTCTGCCTTAGAAATTTTCTACCCATTTATGCTTCCTCTTTCCGCCTTCCACAGGCGGGTCTCGGAAATCGGAAAGTCACCTTTATACCTTAGAATCCTTTTATGCTTCCAACTTATTCATTCCAACCTTGGACATCAAAAGTCAGAAAACCCACTTTTTGCCTTATCCTTTCTCCTTATTTCTACCTTCCTTCTTCTGCCTTCCGCAGGCGGATCCCAAAAGTTGGAAATCCCACATTCTGATCCGATGGAACTTCTTTCCATGCCTCCTAGATTCCGCCTTCCGCTGCAGATCATGGTATGCAAAAACAAAACTTCTCTGCTCAGTTCAACTGCTCCTTTCTTACTTCCCCCTTCCACCTCTCCTAGGCGGATTTCAAGAGGCAGAAACTAAGCTATTCTTGCCTTAGCTGCATCTCCGGCCCTATAATAGGCTTCTAGCCTCCATGATTTTAGGAGAATGCATCATAAAAACACAAGGCATGTACAGAGGTAGAATGAATAAAATATACAAGGCATAAACATCAAATACAGGGACATTCATACACAAGTAACCTCTACTAGATCATTAACAAGCATTCAACATGAGCATAGCAATTCATAGACAATACACGGCACAAACAAGGATAACAATGATACTTATCTTGATGATTAAGCTGTCCCACAACTAGTTATATCGCTTCCACGTTCCAACCAACCATAGGCTAGTGTTTTCATTAATCTCTCAACACACTGCCACCCCCGAGTTGGGGATGATTTCCACAAGGAACTAGGGAAACAACGGGCTTATAAACAACCAGACCAGAGCACACTCACACAGTCAATCCAACCCTCAGTTCGGTTTATTAGACTGTCCAGCCAAGCCATAGATGGGTTTATCAGGCACTCAGCCAAGCCATAATTCACAGTGGGTTTATCGCAGGGATGATTTTAAGGAAACATACTTATTTAAAAGTGTATAAGTGTTGGCCAATATTACCAATTCTTAAAACGACAACTATAAAATGATTGGCGATATTTTCAAAAAATATTTTAATTTCCAAGGATTTTATATCGTTTATATAATAATTTGGCGATTTTTAGGGTGAAAAATTTTTACCCCATCAAAATTGGGCGAAANGGCTTATCGGTCTGCAGGCTTACAAGCCAAACAATGTTGGGTTTATCAGGATTACTCAGCCAAGCCAACATACAGTTGGGTTTATTAGACAGTTCATAGTCAAGCCAACTTCCAAAATAGGGATCAACCAAGCCACATATGGGTTTATCAGGAACTCATCCAAGACATCATTCACAGTGGGTTTATCAGATTCTCTAGCCAAGCCACAAATGGGTTTATCAGGATTCTAAGGCAGTGGAAAGGTAGAATGACTAAGATAGTGGCTCATTCATAGCTAGGGACACCTTCGCAAGGTCTACTGGTTTTGGATCCACATTACCTGCATATCCAACACAAGGAAGAATCCCCTTCTTTTCTCCACAGTACCTTAGGCTATGCCTTCCCTTCCAGTGCTCTTCAGGGCATGCAATAAATACTTACCAGCCACTCTTACCCTTTTGTGAGGCTCATGTCTACACTAGGTTTATCAAGCCCATTCTTCTTCTCTTCCACTCCTTAGTATTGAGTATAGTTCATATCCAAAATCCAGGGTGCACAACACAACAACTGTAGCATAACACAACAAACATGATTACATTCACTTTGTGACAAAGGAACCCACAGTGGAAACACCTTCCACGACTCAGGAGAGTGAAACCAAACTGTATGAACCACAAACCCCTCCTCCCTTGCTCGACAAAGGAAAAATACTTGCAGATAACTGGTTCTGTAGCTCCAGAAAGTGAACCAACATGACGATGGGATCAGGGATGGACACTCACACACAAAAACCACAATTCTACAACAGAGGTGAATGCACATGAGAAGTCTGGAGAGATAGAATGGTAGAATCCAAGAACAACGATGGAATGGTTTGAATGAATGAGGAGGAGTGAGTAAAACCCAAAACACAATCTCCTCTGATGGATGGGGTACGCATCACGTTCCTACTTCCTGCAGAAGCAAAAGCGGGTCCACCCCCAGGCTGCAGGTCTATATAGAATACAGCCTGCCATGCCTTTCTCTTCCCAATGCATTAACTGCCTCAACCAATTTCTGGAAGAAATTGATGATTGAGGATGAGGATGAAAGGTAGCTAAGGGTACATGGGTTTCCCAATTGACACCTAGTCACACCCTATTGGCTCAGGGGGTTTGAATAAATCCCCGCCCTATCCTTGTGGAATCACGCCCCCATGTCTTTAACATTTGTAGCCTCATAGCTAGCTGTGGTATTTTATTAATTTGCATAGTTACATGATATATCAAAATATATTCACTATGCTTGAATTAGCTCTATCACCATAGGTATCAACCTTGATCACTTATACAAAACACCATATCAATGACAAGGTCTTGGCCTTAAGCTCCATGTCATGATCACAATGCAATATATACATCATGTACAATTCAATACCAAGGGGTCAAAACCAGGGTATTACAGAATAAAAAAGACCTATCTATCAATGGAGCGGCACTACAAGATGCTAGAAACTGGAACTAAGAACTTAAATCATCATAGCTAGCTCGATATTCAACATAGCGAAGGGCCCAATCGTTATCTTCATAAACACGTAGTTACTCTTTGTATAATTGACTGAGCTCCTCAGGAGGCAAGGACCATAACAATTATTAGATGCTTGAAACCAATTCGTAAAGTCCTAATTTCTTGTTGTTGCCTTCTAGGCTAATGGAATTCCTTACTTTCCTGCAATGCAATTCTTAATTCCTTGTTTGAAAATATTATAAACCCAAAACAAACATATGGACAAAAAAACTTACCAAGATTTTATTATTTGTTGACTTTGCAACCGACCAAGCTATTGATATATGTTTCCTTTACACTTCATTCTTTTGCTTACAAGACATATGTAAGAATTATGTTTCAATTGCAGATTTTAGGAACATGTTTGTATTAACTTAAACCTCTTCTTATAGATGCTTGAAACCAATTCGTAAATTCCTAATTTCTTGTTGTTGTTGCCTTCTAGGCTAATGGAATTCCTTACTTTCCTGCAATGTAATTCCTAATTGCTTGTTTGAAAATATTATAAACCCATAAGAAACATATGGACAAAAAAACTTAACAAGCTTTTATTATCTATTGACTTTGCAACTTACCAAGCTATTAATATATGTTGTCTTTAAGTGTCTTTCTTTTGTTTTCTTTTGCTCACAAGACATATGCAAGAATTATGTTTTAAGTGTAGATTTTAGGAACATGTTTGTATTAAGTTGAACAAGTTCTTGTTCTTTTAACATTTCCTTATGGCAGGAATAAGCACTGGCGTTGCTCGTTAATCTTGTTTTAATAACTTGGAATATGTGAAATTTATTGTGCCTTCTCACATGTTGCTATAAAATATATTTAAACATGTGAGATTGGTTGTGTCTTTTTATGTGTCGCTATTTAATAAAACACTATTAATATTTTAATAATAATAATCTTAATTTAATATTAATAATATTATTAATAAATAATTAATAATACATTATCATTGGAATTTATAATGTTAATAATAAATATGAATAATGTTCCAAAAAACATGGATAAAATTATTAAGATTAATACTAACCAATAGTATTAATAATGTTAATACTAACCATAATAATGGAAATATTAATATTTTATCAACATTAATAATAATAGTAATAATGTTATTAAAAATAATGTTCATATTAACATTAGTGTTAATATCAAACACTATTGTTAATGCTAATATTAACATTAGTTTTAATATTAATGCTAATGTTTTGCTAACACTATTAACATTAATGTTAACTTTAAAGTTGACCTCAATCCAAGGTTGAATTCAATCTAAGGTCGGTTTCAATCCAAGGTTGAATTCAATCCAATAATAATATTAATATTAATGACTTCAATCCATGGTTGTTGACCTCTATTCATGGCTGACCCTAATCCAAGGTTGACTTTGAACCATGATTGATTTCAATTCACAACCACATTTTTAAAAATGGTTGATTTCAATCCATAGTTGAATTTTAAGCAAGGTGGACAAATATCTAAGGTTGAATTCAATCCAATGGTTGACTTGAATCCAAGGTTAAATTTTAAGCAAGGTAGACTTTAATCCAAGGTTGAATTCAATCCAAGGTTGAGTTCAATATATAGTAGACTTTTAATCAAGGTTGACTTCAATCCATGGTTTACTTCAATCTGTAGTTGAACTCAATCTAAGGTTGAATCCAATCCATGGTTAACCTCAATCCAATGTTAAATTAAATCCAACCTTAACTTCAATCCATAGTTGACTTCAATCTAAGACTGACTTTAATCCCTAGTTGACTTTAATCAAGGTTGAGTTCAATCCAAGTTTTAATTCAATACTTGGATGACTTTAATCCAAGGATGAATTTAATATAAGGTCGACACCAATCCAAGGTTGACTTCAATCCATGGGTGACTTCGATATAAGGTTGACTCGTATCCAAGTTTGACTTAAAAGTTGACTTAAATCCATTAATAATATTAATATTAATGACTTAAATCTATGGTTAACTTTGAATCATGGTTGATTTCAATTCACAACCATATTTTTGAAAGTCGTTGATTGTTTGAATCATGGTTGAATTCAATTCATACTTGACTTTTAAACAAGTTTGATTTTAATGGATAATTTACTTTTAAGCAAGGTTGACTTTGAACACCAATTTACTTTCCTATGGAGAATTGTAAAAAATAAAACTTATTTTTTTTATTATAAAAAATTGAGTAAATGTAATAATAAAATTTTTATTAAACTTATTCAAATTGTAAATAAATATTCTAAAAAAATGTGCCTTCCTCAAATATTTATAAATTAAAATAAAAGGTTAGAATATTTACATAATTATTTATGAAGGAATTCAACCACATAAACACTTTTAATTCAATCTTTTATCATTACACTTATTTATAGTACTTTTAATTCAATCTTTTATCAAGACACTTATTATATCTGCCGCCTCGGCAGTGTATATTGTAATGGATATCTGGTCAACTACTGTTACTTCGTGTTTGGACTAAAAGTTTTATCACAATTTTCCTAACTATTACTTTAGAGAATCATTTTTTTTTATTTTTCTCATTTATTTTAATTCATTTGTCTAGAAGGTGATTGGCTCATCACTTGGAGTCTTATTGCCCAAGCGACGGCGCAAGGATTTCTGTGCATTGAATTGATAATTAATATTTAATTGTTTAAAGGAATCCCAATGATTTTGCTTCATCCAGCCCACTGCCATAGTCTACTCATGACACCGCTGTCGTAATCTTCTCATAACAACACCTTCTACGTGTTTAGCTAAAGGCTGCCACACTCTTTTTGTATTCTGCCTGTTGAGCTGAAACTCTGACACAGGCCTGGAATTTCAAATTTCCATTTCCTGTCATCTGAAAATTTGTTGACGTTGAGTTTTTGGTGCTTATCATTTTACATCTTAGGCAATTTGGTGCTTGTCAAACATTTGTTTATGTTATAAGTAAGTGTGATTAAAACATTTGCATAAAACTTTGCTCTTCTCAAAATGTACAACCACACAACAAGCAAATTTTAAAATGATAAAAATTAAAACTTCATAGACGGGAAAAATACAAAGGCTCCTTAAAGTTAGAGAGCAAAGTATTTTCTACTTATATCAACACTAAATGGTATTTTCTAGTTATGGCATAGAAAAGAACGTTCTCCATTGTAAAAAAGTGCAAAAAATAAGAAAGAGAAGACTTCTTGTAACATTGTAACATAGGTTTAAAGTTGTAGCATAGACCTTTAGCCTTAATCCTAAGATTTATGCATAAGGAGGGGCGTTATCGCTATGTCCTTGAACACGACATTTACATGGACAGAGTCTTCTCTCTCTATTCCCATGCTCTGGTCGGGCGTCTGGAGTACTTTCGGATGGGCAAGTCGGCATGGGTGGAGTGCGCTACTGAGAACTGGAAGCCCCTCATAGATTATGTACCTACTATCAGCTTTTTATCAAGGGGGTGGATAGTTTTTGTTTTTTTAGAGGAGGCACATTGCACTTGCATCCTCGATGGAATCTGGTGCATCGGGGTTGGATCCCTGGTCCTTGATCGTTGGCACTCTCGATTCGACCCTCTCCAGGAAAGAATCACTAAGCGCCCCCTATGGGTTTTGCTCCATCACTTGCCATTCCCTCTTTGGAATAAACATGTACTGGAAGGCATTGCAGACTCCATTGGCCGGTTCGTTGCTGTTGAGGCTGAATTTCTCCTCGCTTTTGACAAGAGGATTGCGCGAGTACTTGTTGAGATGGACATATCCTGGGGTTTACCTGTAGAAGTCGAAATCCTCTGCAGCGAACGCCTCTTAGTCCAGAGGCTCGACTACCTCCATGTGTCATTCTGCTGCAGCATATGCCGTGAGACTGGACATCTTTGGCGTCAATGTCACTCTCTCCGATTAGTAAATGTAGACTCGGGCTCGGAAGTCTCCCTGACCGCTGCAATTTTGAACAAGTCCAGTGAACATGCACCTATTCCAGGTACTCTCAATGATTCCCATTCTCCTACTGAAGTTGAATCGGCCTCTTATTTGGATGCCATTGATGAGTTGATTCTCTCTCATTCAAATTGCCCCTGGTCAGAACCCTCTCGGGCCCCCATTCCCTCATTGGATTCTTTGTCTACTTTTCATGACCAGTCCCCCGATAGGGCTTCTCCTAGCGAGCCCAACCCCACTGCTTTGAGCCCCACAATGCTTGCATTTCTCCAATAGATTTGGATAGCCCACCTCCCCAACAAACTTCGACAATGATGCATAACTCTCTTCCATCCCCAACCTCACTCACTACTGAGTTGCCTTTGCCATCTTCATCCTCGCTTGTTGATTTCCTGCCTCTACCACACCCTCAAATGCCCCCGTCGCTTCCTCCTTCCTCCAACAGCCCCACTTCCTCTCCATCTTTCACTGACCCCTCCCTTAAAAAATCATTCTCCATTTTCACAGCTACTACACCGACCTCTCCTTCTACTATTCACCTGAACTCCATACGTTTTGCCAATGTTACAGTTCATAAAAAAAAAGATAAGAAGGACAAGTTGCAGGTGGACCTTTCCTCTGCATCCCCTCTCTACATTCCTCTCTTTGTACGCATTAAGGATGCGGCCTGTAGCTTTCCCTCTCGGGGACTTAGAGTAATGTCTCCCCTCCTTAATGATCCTTAATGAAGTTTGTATCCCTCAATGTCAGGGGTCTTGGAGGTAAGGCCAAAACACATTGCCTCCATACTCTCTTCCGCTCACTTAGTCCGGATATGATTCTCCTTCAAGAAACCATGTATAGCTCATCCCCTGCTTTACTTGCATTCTCAAAACTTCTCCCTTCTTGGGAATTTTGTGCTATCGGTGCGTCGGGCCTATCGAGTGGTCTCCTTACGGCCTGGAATCCTCATAAGGTTAGATGCCGTGCCTTCCAGACTTGTGCTGGCCTTCTGGTACAGGCCTCCTTCCGAGGGCTTTCCTATCCCATCGCTGTCCTAAATGTTTATGGCCCCTACAAAGACCGTGAAATCTTCTGGGAAAAGGAGATCAAAAGTGGTTTTCTCAACTATCCAAATCTGGTTTTGGGTGGGGACCTAAACCTCACACTACACTCTTCAGATATTTGGGGTCAAAAGGCTTCTCCTGATCCCCTCTCTTGCCATTTCTTATCCTTGTTTTATTCGCTAGGTCTTGTGGACCTAGCTCCTCTGTATGCTGGTCCAACGTGGCATAATGGTTGTGCAGGAGCCGAGGGTATTAGTAAGAGATTAGACAGATTTCTGATCTCGGCTTCTTTGATTCCCTCTCTGGGGATCCATAGGGTTCGGACACAATGTGCTGACATTTCTGACCACTATCCTATTGTCTTGGAATGGAACAAGCAGAGAGCATCCTGCAACTATTCGTTCAAGTTTAACCTCTCATGGCTCAATGACCCTACTTTCACTGATTGGTTGACGGAGAGGTGGCCCCTCCTCCCCCAGGGTGACTATGCTTCTGGGCTTGACTCACTCCACCATAAGCTCCATATCCTTAAAAACAAAGCCAAAGTTTGGATCAAGGAAAAACAAGCACGGATTGATAATGATTACTGCAAACTTGATCAGGCCATTACTTCTCTCCTCTCAGGCTCGTCTAATGGTATCCTATCCACTAAGGATTTGGCTTATTTAGATCACCTTAGGTCTGAAAGAAAACAGATCTTGAATCATTATCTTCTAACTTGGAAATTGAAGAGTAGAACAAAGTGGGCCCTTCAAGGAGATTCGAATACTAGATACTTCCACATGCTGGCTTCTGGCCGATGGAATCAAAACTCGATATGGTCTCTGTCAGATGAGGATGGTCACAAGTATGAGGATGAGGCTGCTCTCAAATATCTGGGTCTATCACATTTTGCTAACATATTTAAAGATGATGGAGGTACATGTTTAATTCAACAACTCAAGGTTGTTTTGCTTTATCCTAGGATGATTCCAGAGGCGAATGCTTCAGAACTTACTTTCCCGGTATCTCTTGGGGAAATTGAGTCTGCTCTGAAATCTTTCAAAAAAGATAGAAGCCCGGGCCTGGATGGTTGGCCTGTCGAGTTCTATCTGCACTTTTTTGAACTCATGGGCAATGAACTTCAATCTGTTGTTGACTCTACTAGAGTCTCTGGTTTTATCCCTTCCTCCTTCAACTCAACCTTCCTTGCTTTGATACCTAAAAGAGAAAATCCCATGACCTTTGCTGACTTTCGACCCATCTCTTTGTGCAATCTCCTGTATAAATTGATCTCTAAAGTTATTGCGGTCAGGATTAAACCCTTCCTAGACTCTGGTATCTCACAGGAACAATTTGGGTTCCTTAAAAATTGTCTGATCGTTGAACCTATTGGTATTGTTCAGGAAACCCTCCACTCTGTTAAAACAAAGAACCTCTGTGCTTTCATCCTCAAACTGGACTTGATTAAATCCTTTGACCGGGTTAACTGGATCTTCATCCGTCTCATTCTAATTCAGATTGGGGCTCCCCTCCAGACTGTAAACTGGATACTTGGTTGCCTCTCCTCAGCTACCTTTGCCGTTTTGATCAATGGAACCCCTTCAAAGTTTTTCTCGGCATCTCGGGGTATTCGCCAAGGATGCCTTCTATCTCCTTTGCTCTTCATCCTGGTCATAGAAGGTCTCAGCCTATTAATATTCGATGCTCGAAATCATGGACTTATACGTGGCATCCATATTTCTCCCTCTCTTGCTCTGACCCATCTTCTTTTCGTGGATGATGTGATTCTTATGGGCATAGGTACTCTTTAGGAATGGGCAGCATTTGATGTCATTCTTGAAACTTTCTGCAAAGCCTCTGGAATGTGTATCAGTCTGGAAAAGTCTTGTTTCCTCTATAATAATATTGAAGCCTCAAATTTTCTGGATATCACCAGGGTCCTCTCGTATCAGGTGTCACCGATTCTTACTGGTTTTAAGTATCTTGGTTTCTACATTAAACCCCTTGGTTATAGAACCAGGGATTGGAATTGGTTGGTTCAAAAATATGAAAAAAAGATCAGTCTTTGGACCCATAAGATGCTCTCTCTGGGTGGTTGACTGATACTTGTCCAGTCTATACTCTCTAGTATCCCGGTATACTGGCTGGGACTCGCTCCTATTCCGGCATCTATCCTGCACAAGCTTAGGAGCATCACCTTTGCTTTCTTATGGGGATCTATTGAAAATAATCGCAGATTTCACTTGGCTTGCTGGTTGGATCTCTCTTGGCCAAAGAAATATGAGGGATGGGGGATAAAAAATCTCCACTGGTTTAGTATTGCCCTATGCCTCAAAAATTTCTGGAGGGTTCTCTTCAATGATGGTCTGTGGCATTGTGTCTTCTCTACTAAATACTTGAAGCAGCTCTCTGTGGTATCATGGCTTAGAGTAAAAAACTTCAGTACTCATGGTGTATCTTCTATTTGGAGGGGTTTTTTATAGTCTATTCCCTGGTTGGGTTGCCAACTTGCATGGCAGGTAGTAAATGGTGTCGATATTTGGATTGGTATTGACCCAGTTATCGGTGTCTCCTCCTCTTTTCTCCTCCCGGAGGGTCTGAGATCCTATTTAGAAGACCTAGACATTAAAACACTCGCCCAGGCACACAATACTTTACCGGACTCCTAGCAATACTGGTATTCGGCCGAGGAGTTATATTTGGATGGGGACTGGAAAGAAGCATGGAACACTTATACGAGGAATCTGGTTCTCAGTGGTATTCGTCTTACAACTCAACCCGATTCTCTGGTATGGGAATACAACAAAAAAGATGGTACCATCTCTGCTGATAAAGTATACGATTGCATTGTAAAATCTTTCTCTCCAGCAATGGGCAACCGGGTGCACAAAACATTATGGTCGGTACTCTTCCGCGCAAAATTGGATGCTTTTTGTGGTTGGTATTAAGGAATAAAGTCCTTACCTGGGATAATTTGCAAAAAAGGGGAAGGTCTGGCCTAGGTATTTGTACTATGTGCTTCTCAAATGAGGAGACTGTCATTCACCTATTCTCACACTGCATGGTTTGGAAGAGTGTACTCGATTTCATTTGTGATCAGTTTCAGCTGACTATTCCTCCTCGAGCAGACACCATCGCTATTTTTATGGATAATTGGGCTGCCACTTACCCACGACACTCAGTTCTTTACTATATCCCACACCATATGATGTGGGCAATCTGGAAAGCTCGAAACCTTGCTATTTTTGAAGGGAAAAAGAAGACTGTCCTCGGTATTTTTCAACACATAATGTTCTCTGCTCAGTTGAACTCTTCTCAGCCTGTCATAAAGGCCTGTCACAAAAAAGTCAGACAGATTGGGCTTCCACCCAGCTTGACTTTCCCTTGTGGTTTTTTTCATGGTGCTTCTACATCTTCAGTAACGGGCGTCGGATACAGTTTGTTCTTAAATGAGTCTCACCATCTGGAGTTCGCGCTGGGGGTTGGATATGGCTCCAATACAAAAGCAGAATTACTTGGCCTGTGGGCTCTTCTGCTCTCTTCCCAGATGATGGGGATCCCCTTATCCCACATATTCGGTGATTCACAAGTCATCATTAATTGGGCTAAGGGATCCACTGTACTCTCCCCTCCAGAACTTCTACACTGGTGCCGAGAATCACAAAAGCTAATTTCTAGCTTTCAGGATCTCTCTTTCAGCCACATCTATCGTGAACACAATAGGATTGCAGACCGTCTCTCTAAAACTTCTCTCTCTCTCTCTCTCTCCGGGATTTGGTTGTTATTCTGAGTTTATGGATGACCATTTGGTCTCATATGACACCTTTCAGCTCATTTGAGTCATGCTATGGGGAGATTACTCCTCAAATGGATTTTTGCTTTGCTGCTCATTGAGTGGCTTCTTTTAGATTGCTGATCTGATCCCTTTGGTTCACGGTAGATTGGTTTGGTTGAGATTGATCCCCTGCATGATGAGACAGTTTACTGATGGGAATCTACACTATATTGCATGCCTTTCCCCCTAGTTTCGACTGGATGTGATTTTCTCCTTATGAACTGTATTCTCTCCGTGATGTAACCCTTATAGGGTCAATGCTATTAATGCCCTTTGATTCCTAATAAGAATAACAAGGACATGCTTTTTTCTTCCTGAAAAAAAAAGAAAGAAAATATTTTTCTTGCTTTGGCTGTCACATTGACATAATTACTTACTAACAAAACACAGAAATTCAAACATCACATTTCAAACTACTTAAGTATTTCAGATATTAAAAACATTATTCATAAATTTCCAGTGAAGTCGTTGCTCTACTGTGAAGACAACAACATGTTCATAGCACCAAGTGCAAGTCCTTGATGTGATGAAAAAGCTAGTAAACTTGTAACTTAAACATCCGTCAAAATGCTCCAGTAACCCTCATGAACCGTAAAAATGCAAGTTGAAACATGAGAACCTTCCTCAACGTCTAAGGGTGTCAAATCCTAAAATGACTTAAGATGTTTTTGGTGGCTCTCATTATTCCAACAATCAAACCGCAACAACACAAAACAAACATGCTGAAATAATGTCTCTGCAGATCTCTACTGGTTGGCGGTGGAATTTATGCTTTTTCCATTACATGAACCCATTTATTCCTCTATTGATTCATGTAAAGGAAAAATACTAAATGGATTCCTGTAATGGAAAAAGCATAAATTCCACCGCCAACCAGTACCTCTAGCCCCTGAGACACCTAGATTTTCATTGTTCAAGACTTTTTGAAAGGTCCAAAAATAATTTACCTGTCAACTTTACAAACCCTCAAAGAAGTAAATATATGAAATCGAGCTATCTAGAAGTTGAGCTTTGCAGCTGAATCCTCGGTCCATAATGGTGAGATAGTTGTTGACATGACGTGAATTGAAAAAAATCAAGTTTTTATTAGAGTTTTTTTTGTTAGAGCTGAGGCAAAGCTTACCGATTCTATCAAGAAAATGGCACCTGACAAACCATGTTAAACTTTGCGCCAGGGGAATTTGACTGTTTTTTCCCATAACAATTCTCCATGGTCTACTGCGTCTAGACTCTAGGTTAATATTTTTCGTCGATTGACAAGGCAGGGCTTGCACTGAATGAGAATGGAATTGGGTTGTAAGTGCAGTAGCTCATAAGTATGAAGCATTCTATTATGTGCGCTAGAAACTAAATATTTTGAAGCCTGGTCCAACACAATGGCCAAGGGAAATTACGAGAACTGTAGAAGAGGGCCCAATACCTTGTCCGAGGGTAATTACTAAAAATATACAGGATAGGCTCTATAGCAGGTATTAAAATATCTAAAGGACGTGTAAATTCATAGACGTCAGATAGACGTTTCTGACAATTTATTAGCCGTCAATGTTGACGTGTCTGTTTTAAACCTACCTGTCAAATATGTGCTACAATGAACAAAACATTCTGTGGGCCGTCAAATTCCAGGCCTACTGTCACATAACTCAACCAACTGTATATAGCATTATATTAACCTTGAATGGAAATTGGTTTTTGATTGACTAAAAAAATTATCTGCCTATTTCAAATTTTTTACATTAGGCATTTTGAATTTGTAATTTTTTTCAATTATTACACATTTATAGACTTGGGTCTTTTTCAGGAAGAAAAAATCATGTCCTTGTTATTCATTAGAATCAAAGGGCATCTTACAAAGCAGGCCCAAGATATGGGCTACAATCAAGTGCAGAAGCTGCATGTGACTTATCACCAAACATCCCGAGAGGAAACACAACTCAATAAGTGTTGTGGGGGAAAGTCCAGTACAATCTAATATGAAAAAATGTTACCCATCAGAAATATTTGTCAAACCAAACCATATCTATCGTGTACATGAGAAGCATGTGAGCTGTAGACTAAAGGAATCAACTCCATACATAAAGAAAAGGTGCAAAATAAGAAGGGGATCTAAGTCCCGCACCAACTCAAAAGAGTTTTATATTGCCTTGTGAGGCCAAATGACCATCAAGAAATTCAGTGTATGATCCAATACCCGGAGCCAAAGTGAGTGCAACTTTAGAAAGACGATCAGCTAGCTGATTATGTTCACAGTAGATATGGTCAAATGACAAAGCTAGAAAGTGTGTGCAAAGCTTTCTAGTTTCCCTGCACCAATAATGGAGCTCAGGTGGTGAAAGGGAAGATTTGCCTTTTGCCCAGTTTATGATAACTGAGGAGTCTCCAAACACCTGGAGTGAGGGAATGCCTATCATATGGGTGGAAAGCAGTAGGGCCCAAAGCCCAACCAGTTCTACTTTTGTATTAGTGCACTGACCTACCTCCATAGCAAACTCAAAGGAATGTGTTTCATTTAGGTGCAGGCTGTAACCAATGCCACCACTTTTTGCTAATGCACTGTCAAAAAAGCCACATGGATATACAAGTCTTGGACCAGAACCCAGTATTCGCGATTTTTTCCCCTTTTCTATAGAAGGGCAATATAACTGGGATAAATGTACCACCTGCTGTATCATGCAAAACACAGACAACTTTTTCCCTTCAAAGATACATTTATTTCTAGTTATCCATAAAATCCACATAGCGTAGAAGGGGAGGTAACAGCAGATGTTGTGCTTCGAAAAGCGATTAGTCCAAATTCCCAGGAAATCCACAAGACAAGCTGACTGTGTGTGAGGAGCCAAATGCTATTGTTCACTCAGGTTCGTGATCAGGTTCAGCCAGACCGGACAGAGTCCAAATAAGTGTTGAATGTTGTCTTGATTTGCTAAGAATAGAGCACAGATTGAGGGTTCGATCCAACCCAACCCATCTTCTAGAGATTGTCCCAAGTAAGCAACTTGTTTGAGATAGCCAACCAAACAAAACAACTGAGCTTTTTTGGCAAAGTGCCATTCCATATGATTTCCAAAAGTCTGCAGCCAAGAGGGGGACACGAGGATGATACAATGGGTCTTACACGAAGATGATACAATGGGTCTTATTGCACATTTTCAGCCTACAACAAGCTTCCCGAAACTTTATTGATGATTTGCTATTTACCACGAAGTTTTTGACTAGTTTTGATTTAAGTTTTTGCAATTAATGTATTTACCACAACCTATCACCTACACAGACACCGCCTTTGTCACCCAACTTCCTCTTCACACCGCCTTTGTCACCCCACTTCCTCTTCATAACTACCGACACAGCCTCTTAGTTGAAGGAAGATCCAAAGGCAAAATTGGCACTGCATGGTGATGTGCTCAAATGCCAATATAATAACCCTTGACCCCCTAGTTTTGCTAGCATCGAAGCATCTAATCTTCCTCTTCTATGTACAACTATAGTGCATAATGGTCCCTTAATTTGCATGATTTACAACGACAATGCATAGTGGTCCCTGAATTTGCATGACTATTGCTTGAATATTACAGGCTTAGCTCGGTGAGAACAATTCCCAGGAAATCATTGCTATCATAGGAACTGCCCTTAAAAGGAAGTGAAGCACGCTCGATGATAAGGGAGAGGCATGTTACAGTAATAATAAAACGAGTTGTCTAAAGAGGAGACTTTTTTTACCTTTGTTTCATGCTAGTTTTTACCAGTTTTTTACCATGAATCTTCACGGAATTTTCAAAACGTTCAAAAACATTGCTACATCTTACTGAGTGTGGGGATGTTGGGGTTTTCCTCTCACTTGATTTCATTTTTGAGCTTAAAATCGCTCAACAAGCAACAAAAATTACAAATTTTATAAATTAAATTCACCAAATTCCTGAGAAAAATCAACATAAAAAGTCAAAAATGTCCCCTCCTTAGACAGTTCCATAATAAAATACATGACTTTATAGAACACATTTTATGGCCAGCTAGGGTGAAACAACTAACCCTGATTCCAATCACAAGGCCTCATCGTTCAATGAACAAATGTTAAGTACCTTTCATTACATAGATAACATACCCATCAAGGGCTAAATTACATTCCCCCTAATTCCCCAAATTCCCAAGACGCCCCATTCAATAAGCATCCCCGCATTGTGGAGGTAGGTGCCAATACCCACATAGATTTACTTGGGGTGAATAGATTGCTGCCTCTAATCCGCTGCTTCTACAATAGGCCAATCCGAAAATACAAGCTGACACTCCACTCACACTCTATTCTGCTGATCAACTCCGCTTGGCTGGGATACATGGCTGGGCTTGGTTACTCGTCCTGAATACTCTACTTGGATCATGGTTATATATTTATTCGCTGTCTTTGATCAATAAAATTGGTTTTCTTGGGATAATTTCTCATCGGAACACAGAAGTGGATTTTCTTATAACTAAACCATACCCTTTCAAAATGGTTATCTATGTTGGGCAGGATGCTATTGATTGCTGTCAACGCTTGCTGGGGAAGGAGAGGAACCGAGGAGGTATAGTAAATTAAACACGAGGGCTGGATGGGATGAAAAATGGTAAGGCGTAGAACCCATCGACTTGCCTCTATGGAAAGGGATAATAAATGGGGCTTTCAAAGCACGGACACGGGGGATAATCAAACAAACCAGGCAGGAGAGAAAGAGAGTAGGAACACCATCTAGTTGCATGCTTTTACTTACGCTATTACGGATAGATTATAAGGTTGCAGCTCAACACTCAGATCGACAAGAAAGAGCAAGCGATAACACTGGAATAGGGCAAGCGAAGCCATAGGGCATGATAGGGCATCCAATCAGTATTAACCAAATATTTGGATCAACCAAGTTCAAGAAACAATGAGAACCAACTAAAAACTTAACTTTGACTTTTTTGCTCAATATAAAAGGCTATGCGGCAGGTATCTGCTACCACGTAGTCTTGTTTTAATAACTTTGAATATGAGAGATTGGTTGTGCCTTCTCACATGTTACTATTCCTTTCCACGATTAATTTACAACTTTGTATTATAATGTTAATATATCATTATTAATGATAGTGTTAGTAAAATATTATTAATGTTGATAATAATAAATTTAATATTAATATCAATAACACTATTACTAAATCATTAATAAAATTTTATTATTGAAATCTTATTAATAATATTAAGAAAACGTTAATAAAATTAATAATAATAATAATAGTAGTAATAATGATGTCAATTTTAATCATGATCATAATGTCAACATTAATATTTTATTAACATTATTATTAGTATTAATAATAATAATAATAATGTTATTGAAAATTATTTTCATATTAATATTAGTGTCAATACCAAATGTTATTGTTGATATAATATTGTTAATATGAATTTTGATGTAAATGTTAATGTTTTGCTAGCACGGTTAACATTAACATTATATATACGCCTTTTAAAAGTAGTTGATGTTAATGTTAAATATTTAATTATCCTCGACAACAATTCTTATCTAAAGCCATTATTTTTCCTTAATCGCTAATACCTAAAAAATGAAGTTAGCAACGTAGGGCCCCTCAAAATGGAATGATTAGAAGAAACATTTTACCCCATGGTACAAGCAAAGTTCCAGAAGACACTTTGCAAGCTCCTTCGCATTCCCACATAACAACTTTAGTCGTTTATAACTCCCTCTTCCTATCACCTTCGTATTCGATATTCTAAATATGCAAACACTTGAAATGGTATAAAACAAAATCTTTTATAAATTTTAAATTGCGACAGTTTAATTCTATTAGAATTGTAGTATTGCAATGAAAATAGCAAGGGAAAACATACCGTGCCTCGTTGCACACACACTCTAAATAAAACAAGATTTTTCTTTAAATCGTTTCGCTCATATACTATTTAATTAATGTTCCATCAATAGAATAAAAAAAAGATGAATTCATAACCAATTTCAAAAGGGAAATGGTAAGATCTATAGAATTATGTTAGCATCCAATCCAACTTTTCAACTGAATATTTATGATAATTTACAAGATAATATTAGCATCCATGATACATTGCCCTCTAGGTTTAAAATCTCCATCACAAAACAATTAATGAATATAGTTGTCTCTATTGGAAACCAAAATGATACAATTAATGAACCTGAGACTCTCTTGCCTTCCTATTCCAAGGAATCAACTAAACGATGGTTGGGAAATTATCTATCTATTGGAATCACCAAGAAACCCAAATTATTCGGAAATTAGATAATTATATCTATTCGTGAGCAAAAATTGGTTAAACCCCCCATCCAATTTTGAAAAAATAAAAATTGGTTGAACCCCCATCCAATTTTGAAAAAATAAAATTTGGTTGAAACCCCCATCCAATGTTGAAATATATACTAACTGTGTGTAACGTCCCTCCAGGGACCTTTGAAAACCCTTATGTGCATGCATACAATAACAACTAGATCTGAAAATTTAAGTTAAGAACACCAATTTTTGTTTAAAAGAAAATACAAAACAGGTCACAAATATATGTATATAAGAAAATATTAAATAGATTCACTTACATCCTTTAAATTCATCCATTTCCATTTTCATGCACAATTAATAACAATTTCAACAACTTTTAAATACATGTCCATCACTAGTTGTTGAAGGTTGAGGACAAAGCCGAAGGTTGTTTTGTTATCGAAATCCACTGTATTTGTAGTCACTAGATTTCCAATCATGTCGGATGCATCGGTTTCCTCCTTACCATACCTTGAAGGGTACTCTCCTTCCCCTAGGACCTCCGAGCTCGATGGGGATGACTATACTTAGCTAGCAAACAAAGTACAAAGTCGGATCATTGTTGGGAGGATCCCAACCTATCTCATGGCGTATTGAACCATACCCTCAACCATAGTTGCCTCACAAAGACACAACCAGAATGTGCTTAAAACTATGGGAGGTCCAACCAAAAAGATCACAAGCTCTTGCTCTCTTTTTCCTTTTATTTACCTTTCGTTAAAACCCATGCATCCACATGCACCACTTTTTAATTAATTTAATTAATTTATCTTTTTATTCACCCACCTGCTTTTTAGTTAACTTAGGTTCTCTAATTCTTTTTCTTTTAGTTAGGATTTTTGCTTTAGTTCAAATTCCTAGATTTACTGAGTATTTAGTTAACTTCATTTAATAGTTTTTCTAGTTAATTTATCTAATAAATCATTTATTTTCTTTTTCCAATTTCAGCTTATTAATATTTTCTAAGATTTCTAAATATTTCATTTATCCCCAATTTCTAAATTATAATCTATAACACAACACATATATAGAGATCACTCTACATATCTATAGTCTGAACTCCCACTATTCCATTTGATTGCATTCATAAGTAGTCCTCCATAATATGAGTTCTATGGTCCCACGTGATACAATTTTTTTTTAACTTTCAAGGGTCTAAAGACCTCACACTAGATAACAAATATGGGCCCGAAAGAACAAAGATAAGCAAATGATAGAATACACTTAAGGCTCACCATGATCAAATATTAGGCCAGTGATAAAAAAACTTAAAACCCCTTTGGGAAAAGTCATATGCAAAAGCTTCTCCCCATTCCATCCCACCATTCCATTTGACTTCATTTATGAAGAAGTGGCCCTACATAGCATGAGTTATATGGTCCCACATGATACATATTTTCTGAGTTTATAGGGCCCAAAGAGTTGAGCCCACAAGGAATAAACATAAGGGCAGTGATAAAAACTTTTTTTTAAAGATAAGGCCAGTGATAAAAACAAAAAATTAAACCCCTTTTTCAAAAGTCCTCTACAAAAGCTTCTCAACAACTATTTGGGTAGTTTAATGACTCATATGTACTTTTTCCAGTGGGACTGGAAGCCTTGGTTTGACTGATATATGAACTTAGGGGCAGTGTTGTATGTTAAATAGGTGGTTAACGTTAGCCCCAAGGGTTAGCTCAATTGGTAAGTTGTGTGCGCACTCTCTCAGTTCGGGGAGAGGTCACGGGTTCAAGCTTTGAGTTCTTTGGGGTTAGGCTTTCTGCGAGGATGGCCGACGGTTTACCACCTCTACCATCCACTAATGTGGGGAAGTATTGCTGATTTTCCTGTGGATCTTTCCATCTGAAAAAAAATAGGTGGTTAATGCCTTGAGTGAGAGTTCATCTTGGAAAATTATTGTCCATAATCACAATTTGTGTGCTATCCTAAGTCATTTGATTCAGTGATTTTTCGTCTTCAAATTCGAAAATTGGCAGGGCTGATTTTATTCGTTGAAAATCACCAATTTTAAATCCACGACCACGGGAAATGAAATGTGTAAATCGGCTGCGTGAAGAGGAAATACATAATGAGGCATGTTTTTTCGGATGCGGGCGGCCTGCAGGTAAACCCTACCATGAATCGTGAGAGTGTGAGGTTGTCTTCGTGAGGGATGTAAATCATGAACAAAGGGCCAATGCTACAGTTTGCAGGGGCCATCATCATGTCAGTGTGTTGTTGTGTGAGTGTGAGGGTCGAGGCTGTAGAGTGGAGGGGCCATCGTTGCGTGAGTGTGAGGCAGGTTCACAAATTAGTTATAAATCACATCTCTACATATTCTTTGCATTTTTTCTAGTTAATTTATCTAATAAATCATTTATTTTCTTTTTCCGATTTCAGCTTGCTAAATATTTTCTAAAATTTCTAAATATTTCATTTATCCCCCAATTTCTAAATTATAATCTATGACACTTAACACATATATATAGAGATCACTCTACATATCTATAGTCTGGACTCCCACTGTTCCATTTGACTGCATTAAGAAGTAGTCCTCCATAATATGAGCTCTATGATCCCACATGATACCGTTTTTTTTTTTACTTTAAAGGGTCTAAAGACCTCACAGTAGACAACAAATATGGGCCCGAAAGAACAAAGATAAGCAAATGATAGAATAAACTTAAGGCTCACCATGATCAAATATTAGCCCAGTGATAGAAAAACTTAAAATGCCTTTGGCAAAAGTCCTCTGCAAAAGCTTCTCCCCATTCCATTTGACTTCATTTATGAAGAAGTGGCCCTACATAGCATGAGTTATATGGTCCCACATGATACATATTTTCTAAGTTTATAGGGCCCAAAGAGTTGAGCCCACAAGGAATAAAGATAAGGCCAGTGATAAAAAATAAAAATAAAATTAAAAAGATTAGGCCAGTGATAAAAACAAAAAATTAAACCCCTTTTTTAAAAGTCCTCTACAAAAGCTTCTCAACAACTATTTGGGTAGTTTAATGACACATATGTACTTTTCGCAGTGGGACTGGAAGCCTTGGTTTGACTGATATATGAACTTAGGGGGCAGTGTTGTATGCTAAATAGGTGGTTAACGCCTTGAGTGAGAGTTCATCTTGGAAAATTATTGTCCATAATCACAATTTGTGTGCTATCCTAAGTCATTTGATTCAGTGATTTTTCGTCTTCAAATTCGAAAATTGGCAGGGCTGATTTTATTCATTGAAAATCGCCAATTTTAAATCCACGACCATGGGAAATCGGCCGCGTGAAGAGGAAATACATAATGAGGTGGGTTTTTTCGGATGCGGGTGACCTGCAGGTAAACCCTACCATGAATCGTGAGAGTGTGAGGTTGTCCTCGTGAGGGCTGTAAATCATGAGCAGATGGCCAATGCTACAGTGTGCAGGGGTCATCATCATGTCAGTGTGTAGTTGTGTGAGTGTGAGGGTCGAGGCTGTAGAGTGTGGGGGCCATCGTCGTGTGAGTGTCAGGCAGGTTCACAAATGAGTTATAAATCGCTTCTCTACATATTCCTGTCATTTTTCTCTTTTATATTAATTTGTTAGAGTCCACCACCCAAAATCGACTAAATAAGTTAGCTTATTGCAACCTTCATGATAATACAAAAGTTTGGAAATTAAAGAAACATGATTAAAATGGAAAATCCAATTAATAATAAGTTAATTTATTTCACAATTTTTTGTATTATTATATTATTAAAACACACACACATATATATTTAATTTCTAAATTTTATAGTCTATCGAACTTGATGTCGAATTTTGTGGCCAATTATTTTATTGTCAATTTTCGAGGTATTATAATTTGAACACAAACTTGAACCATGTGACTTAGGTGCTATCCATGTAAACGACAAAAAATTCCATTTTGAGATATGCAATATAGTTGGTATAGTTGAAGCCTTCATAATCTTTGCATTGGTTGTTTTGAGGATTTGACAGGCCTTGCAATTAGTGACAAACATTTACACTGGGACTATCGGTTCCCAAAGCAGGTAAGACATGGCCATAACATCAATTTAGAACTTTTCTTTGGATAGGGAACACATTAGCTTAAATTTATTTTTCGCAGGAAACATGTTGGGTAGTAAAAGTTTTTGCACATGGGGAAATATGTATGAGAAAGACTTGGGTAACATGTTGTCTTGTAGAATTCTCAAATTGACTAAAAGACTCTTGGTTATGGACACACAAATTTTGTTGCACTTTGCATGATAATTCTGGACCCTGACTTGTTTAAGATGAATTTGGATGCTTAGGAATCTATTAATAAAGATTTGAAATGTTCCTATGGCATACCATTCATAGGCTATAGAACTAAATAATTATATTCTAAGACTTGGCTAAGTTATCCCCTTGCAATTCAACTTATTTGGAAATAGACCATTCAAGACAATGAACAAATATGGATTAAGAAGTTTCGAGGTATTTGGGAATTTATTTTTTCCTTTAAGACCAAAGTGCTTGCATGATTGATCCTCAATAACGTTTAACAGTTAAAAGTATAGGCTCCTTCATCCTAGTCTTAGAGTTGGTTGTTGATAATTTGACACAAAGCTGAAATTGTCAAACATGTTATGTTGTACTGCAAAGTTGCCAGCATCTTATGGGAATGGATTGCTACTGAATACATTCCATTCTCTTTTAAGCCTCCCTTTATCAGAAATGGGTCATTTTTGGGAACAATTGGATGAACCAACAAGCATAAATAAGTGTTTAGGATAACATAATATTGAAAGGGATTTTCTTTTTATGTAAAGGGAAATGTTATGCAACATTTAATATGGCAGCTAATCCATCTGAATTGGGAGAAATTACAACTTTTAGATCAGATTAGGTTGTTCAAATTTCAACCAGGATTGACATTTTAATAAAGATGTGGTTTCTCTTCAGATCTAAACCACAACTAACATGCTACCTCTCTTTGTCTATATGGAGGGGTGTTGGCCCTAGAAGAAGTTGAGAAGAATTCAGTTCAAATTATGGCCAAGTACGAAAAGAGTCAAGTCGTAGGAAGGAATAAAGAAGTGACAATAAAAGAAGAAGGAAGAAGGAGTTTCAACATAAGCATTCGTGGAAGAAAGAATAGACAAAAGATGAGTTTGTGACAGGAGAAAATTCGCGACGGAAGGAAAAGACGCGACAAGATGAGTTGCGACAGAGGAAACCATGTCAGAAGGTGTGCATCAACACAGCATCTAGAAAGCGACAGTCAGAAAGATCGTGGGTACGAGGTTAGCTAGAGTTGGTGGAATTCTCACGTATGAAAGCATATTTATTATTCGAGCCATTAGTTCCTACTAACATGTGTTTCTAGAATATGAATGACAGCCTATTGGCTAACTGTATGAATTTAGATGAGAGTGACATGTAAGAGTCTATAAGAAGGAAGAACCCAAGCTGTGTGCGGGTTGCTTGCTGAGTCTTTAGTTTCTTAGATTCTTAGTTACGAAGTGGATTGAGTTGATTAAGCAATCTGTGGTTGTTTCTTAGCTAGTATGTCAACATAGAGTTAGCTAGTTGTTTTTGTAGAGAGTAAAAGAAGTCTACAGATGAGTGTGCAGAAGTATAGAGGTATCAATATCCATATAGAGGTATCACTCCAACCACTTTGTCGAATTCAATCGTGATACTTCACTTTCTTCTCGTGCAAAATCTAATGCTTTAGAATCCACCCACTTTTGAATTTCTGGCTTCATCGGGTGACAAAACATATCCCTCACCACAATGATTCAAGGTCCCGAAAACATAACCATTTGTTGGTGTTTCACCCTTCGACCCAGGTTTATACCTTCTTTGTATGATAACAAAGCCCAAGATATTGTCTAGATAGAGCAAGGCTCAGTTGGTAGCACCTACGAGGCAGATGCAGTCTCACCTGAGATATCTCTTATGGGTAACTACCAACCAAGTTTCTGTAGTTGGGTGGGGATTTCTCCTCCCACAACACCTTACCAACTCACTCAACTGAAGTTGGTGGGTATATTACTTATATTTATTATACACATTCAAGATTTACTCTATTTATCCATCGAAATAGGTTGCAACAGTCAATACAATGCCTTATTAGCTATCCCAACTAGAAACAGTGTGGCATATGCATACAAGAACTATTTCTAAATAAATACATAAACACTTATTCACAACATACATTCATGCGACACAAATACATTCATAAAATACACATTGACACAATATTTAATGTGGAAACCCATCCGAGAAAAACCACAAAAGCGTTCTTCATCTGGCATGAGATATATGCACCTTTTGTTTATACACTCAACTGCATAAGTTTCTTCTAGATATTCTTCTACACTTTATACAGACTTCCCTCTCCTCTCATGCTCTATGGTCGTAGATATCTAAATGTTTCTCTCCTTAACTCTACTATTGATCTGCACACATCCTAGATCAACTCACCCTTCTCTTCAACTCTATTGTCGATCCACATAAAACCTGGAATGACTCGCTCTTCTCTTTGAATCTTTAACTCTTCTAACAAACACAAACTAACTAGGAAGTAACAAACACAAGTGATTGAATATGAACCGACCTACTAGGAAGTAACACGCATTCAGCTTGGGTTCTTCCTTTTATAGACTCTTTACATGTCATTATCAACCAACTTCATTATGTTAGCCGATGGGATGTCATTCCTATTCTCATACATTCTTGTTACAACTTTGAGTAGGCACTATCGACTCAAAATACAAATATGCTTTATTCTCTAAAGCATAGGCGACTCTAGACAAAATATTACCCATGATCTCTTAAGTTGTCCTTTTCAATCGCTCCACGTTGCCTATCCTGGTTCCTTTCGTCGTGGATGACCTCGTCACATCTTTCTCTTCTGTCGTGGACTTCTTCCTTTGAGGTTGCTTCTATCACAACTTTCCTTCTCCCACTACTTCTTATGTCTCATCTCTTCCTCTGTCACAATTTCCTCTTTCATATGACCAAAGTTTTCGCATTTCGAGTTGAATTCTATCTGAATTATACCTATCTTCTCCTAGGGCCAACAATGACATTTCTAGATATATAATTTTTTTCTATTGAAAATGTTCTTAACTGTCTAAAGTTTGATATTTTTAAGAGGCTCTTTTTATTTTTGGACAAATTATAAGGTATATATTTTTGTGGGTGCAGCCTTTGAGTGCCTAAATGATGGATTCAACTTACAAAAACTGGTAGACATATAGTGAACAACTAGTACTAGTGCATCGCTATTTTTCCAAGACAAAATTAATAATTTTTATTTTTTATTTTTAATTATCTAAGTGATTAAACCTCGAAAACATTACACCAAGTGTGGGTGCAAACTTTGAAGGTCTTAATGCAATGATCATGAAATGGTATTTTTATAGCATGTAGAGGTCAGTGTCCTTTAGTGCACCATACATTTTTTTTTCAAAATGGTTGAGAAACATAAGAGTTATGGATGAAACAATAACAATGTGTGTTTTGAGTTAAGGAGCCATGACAAAAGAAAAATATAAAAAAAAAGTTTAAATACATATTTGAAATCTATAGAAAAAATTCTATCTGGTTCTAAAATTTCATAAAAAATGGTTGTGTACAACATACTGTAATGAGGGGTAAAACACAATCATATTGAGAAAAATGGTGAGAAGCCTAATTAGCTATGGTTACCATATTCCATACCACAAGTTTGGATAAATTGAAGCTAATCCCAAACCATATACATAGGAAGAGTGATTACACCCAGACATATGACAAGGCTTGGACTTAGTGCTAAGAAATGCGAGAGCGTTTATTTTAAATTCAAAATTTCCTTTCCCTCCTATATGTGTTCCATGAAAACCCAAACATGTACTTGTTTTAGCTCTACAAAACGTGTGTGCGTTTTGGTAAAATTCAAATTTACCTTATGGGTAAGGGGGGTTGGGAGAGAGAAATAGATAGAGATTGGAGTTGGAGGGTAGGGGTATAAGAGGATTAGGTTTGTTAGTGAGAAGAAGGTGTATGGGGTTTGGGTAGAGAGAGACAGGGGGTGGTAAGTGGTAGGGAAGGGTGATTAGGAGAGAGAGAGTGAGAGGGGTAGCAGTAGGAGGAGTAGGAGAGAAAGCGAGAGAGAAGGGTAGTGCTAGGGGAAGTAGGAGAGAGAAAGAGAGGGGAGGAGGGTGTGGTTTTGATTAAGGATAGTAGGAGGGTTAGGGAGAGAGAGGGTGAGTTAGGGGTAATGAGAGAGAGAGGCAAGAATTTTGGGGTGTTTGGGGAGAGATAAAGGGGTGGTGGTAAGGCATAAGTGGAGGAGTAACGAGGAGAAAGAGTGAGAGATGGGCCATAGTAATGGTTAGGGGGAGAGAGGGGAGAGATAGAGATTAG
>LPNX010326636.1:446-36075 GCA_001517045.1 Pseudotsuga menziesii
TTAAATTACATTTTGTACATATTTGTGTGCTCATAAATTATTTTACTCCTTACAAAATTGGAAAAAACCTAACTTTTGTACTTTTTATATTGTTCATTTTTCTTTGATCTCTTTCAAAGTTGTGGACAAAGTTTTTAAGTGTAAGGTTTAAAACAAAATTTTAAAAAATATCACTCAAACTCAAAAACACATAAATTATATGCTAGTGGATAGACAATTCATTAATAAATCCAATGGTATCAAGTCTTTCTCACAAGGTGCAATTAGGGTTTATACCTTTCAAAAAGGCCAATAAAAAATGATTTGTAGAAAAGGAGCTACAGCCTATTTTTAACCCTTATCGAGGGTTTGACTAGTTTTTTAAATACCTCAATCGAGGGTTTACATGTGGTTAAGAACATATCTCGATTGACATACTAGCTCAATCAAGCTATTTAACCATTAGAAAAATAATTTTTATATGGGAAAAAATAACCATTAGCTCAAATAGCTCGGTCAAGCTATCCGAGTTATTTTTTCCATATATATATATTATTGTTATACTTTTATTTAAACATTAAACAATATAAATGTAAAACCATATCTATTTCAAATCTTTTGTAATAAGCTTATTATTTGAATCTATGAGATAATAATTAGGTTAACGCATTTTTTTTGTTAGCGAGGGGCATAAATCACTAACAACAAGTATGTGTTAAGTTAACTATTATTTACATATTCAAATAATAACCTTATTACAAAAGATTTGAAATAAAAATGAATTAATTTTATATTATTTAATGTTAAATGAAATAAAATATATATCAATCATAAAAAATTAAAAATTAAAAAAATATCTATAAAAAAAAATAGCTCGATCAAGCTATTTGAGCTATTGCTTATTTTTCCATATAAAATTTAAATCTTTTAATGATTAAATAGCTCAATCGAGCTATTATCTTGATCAAGCTATTAGTTCAATCAATGGTTTATCTAACCTTTCATTGAGATCCAAAACTTGATCGAGGTTTATTTAAACTCTTGATCGAGTTATTAGAAAAAAATCAATTGAGGGCTTCATTGGAAACATTAATCCATTTAGGGTCAAGAGTCATAGAAGAATGTAAAAATTGTCAAGGATTCTAAGAGTTGCTTTGTGAATACAAACCCAAGGGCCATATCATTGTATAAGTATGTACATATGATTAATGAGAAAATGTACTTTAACACCTACCTCTTCTTTTCATCATTTGGTTTCTACCTATTTTCCCTAAAGGGGATCTAAGAGTGGTATCAGATCCTAGCCACAAATCCCTTATATCCATTCTTCCCTCTACACTTAAGGTTTGCTTACTCATTTATGGCATATTCTCTGCCAGGTTCTTCCATCCAAAACATTTCATTTCCTCTCCAATTGGTATTTAGGTTTGATGAGAAGCATTCTCTAGCTTCTGTGTGTTATTCAAAACCTTTTTTGTATGAGGTCAAGACCCTCTTGGAGTGCATGTCAGTGTTGTGTGATTGAGCTATTGCATTGAAACCGTATTCTCAACTCTTAGGTGAAGTCATGGTGCATGAGCTTCCTCTCAATCCTGCACATGAAGTTCCATCTCTCATTCTGGAATCATTCCTCTAATTTTCCTCCAAAGAAATGATGAAGAGTTGTGAAAGAGCTATGATATGGAACTTATATGCTTGAAAAAATGTTGAAATATTCACTACCTATTACATTACTACTAGAGGTAAATAGATTAGTACCTTGAATACTAAATTTTTATCTGAAGATTGGAACGTTGTTGAGTATCACATTTTGAACTATTGTTGGTATCACATTTGGAGATTATCTGGTATCATATTTCCTGGAGACTGTAGCCTCAATAGTTGAGTGGAGCTAGTATCTGGTATAACCGTTAAGTTGTGGTTATTATATTTTATCTATATCCCTATAGAAAGAATGTGATATTTTTATGTGTAACATGGGATAGTTATGTCAACAACACCATCAATTATTTCTCCTTTCTATGCTCCCTCTAGTATAGCATTGCCTCCTCATTTTGCATACTATCTCCTCATGCTGCCATTAGATAGGTATTATTCCTATTACCTAAATCATTCATTCCATGTGCATGAAGATACTATGCATTGCACATTCTAGTTCTTAAGGTTTTATCTCTTCGCTTTTCTGCACCTGTGACCTACATGCTCTCCATTTTCATCCACGACTGTGACCTCCTCTTATGCAAGCTCCCTCCTTAGGTTGTATTGTTTTTCTCCCACCTTTCACACATGTAGGAAACCTCCTCTCATGCAATCCCCTCTTCACATTTAGATAATTTTGCTTCTCCACACCTACCTCTAGTAAAATTTGCAAACCCTAAACCATCATTTTATGTGGTATATATCATGGTTTGAAAACCCTAATTAACTGCTCCATTAGAGTGTATTGAAATCACTTTTAGGAGGTTATTATTTCCTCCTTTCAGAAGTTTCACATCGCAATTGCACAACATATATCTTGGTGGTAATAAGTAGTTCCAGGTGGGAAAAGTGTGCATTGTTTCATAGGAGGATTGTGATAAGTGGATCATGGTATAAATATTTCTCGAAGGTTCAATAAGGGAGATATATCTACTGCATCTATCCAATGGGGTGTACATGTCCATAAGAGGCAGATCAATGCACATGCAAGCAAACCCGTTATGATCATGGAGGTGTTTATATTTTCTGGTAAATTATTGTAGTAGGAAATTTTTCTAGTGACATAACTAATTGTGCCATTGTTCACAATGAATTATATATTTATCATGCATGTAGAGTGAATCTCATGCAAATCTCTATATAAGTCCATTATTCATGTTGTGTTGAACATACAAGCATCGCTTATATCTCTTCACTTTTTTGAATGTATATTTATTTTAATTTTTAGAGCATGCAGTATTAGTCATTTAAAACAACATTATCATATAGACCTTTGCAAATATTGCAGATTAATTGTGTTACCAACCAATTTATTGCAGAAGACTGTATTGGGGTAAAAAATTTTCATATTTTGAAGACTATTTCTATGATTGTTGAATATTGTTGGGTTATGTGAATATAGTGTACCTAACACTTTGAAGTAGAAACTCTTCATTCTCCATAAAATCAAGAGTTCATATGGCTATTGGACTTCAAAGTTAGCAATTATCACTTTGTTCTTGGTTCTGCATTTGTGCCTATAGAAAAAAAATTAGTGGACAATACTTTAGAATACATTAGTGGCCTTGACACAAAAACATGGATATCATTGGAGCATCATCAATCATAAAATGGTTCATAGGTAAAGAATTCTTTTTGAAGATCAATTTGGTTTTGGGTTCAACTTTAATTCGCTTGTACTTATCAAAATATAGTTGATTGTGTTTATATTTGGGTGCATTCTCTGTTGACACCAACACCCTTTATTTTTGGAGGTTTGTTGTTGAGTCTTATTATGAAAGGGTGGATTTGCAAGAATCCATTCTCAATTGGGTGATTCAGAGGTTTGTTGTTAAGTCTTATTATGAAAGGGTGGATTTGCAAGAATCCATTCTCAATTGGGTGAGCATTTAGTAACATGGATTGAATAAATGGTTTGGTAGAGTTACTGAACACTCTATATATTTCTATTATCGACAACATAGTTATGATCGAAAAAGAAAATCTTATTGAGGTCCTAACATGTAGAAAATATTCACAAGACGTTATTGATTTTCTTCATGTTGAATCAAATATCCATTATGGTGAGCAACAACAAAGGAAGTAACATCTTGATCTTGTTCATATTCAAAACAATTATGTTTTATGTGATTCATATCACCAACCTACACATGTTCAAATCAATGATATCACTTTCTAAGAACATGATGCCACTTCAAAAGAAGATCCAAATGAAGATGAAATTATACACACAAATATTTTTTATGCACTTCTCAAGACTAGCATCAAACCATGGGAAGACATCACCCACAACAAGCACACACTCATCTTGGATACGACAAGGAAGTGACATTTCACATTCCTGATTTCTCCATGCCAATCCAGTTTTAGAGTGTTGGGTACTTACACAAAAATTAATTTTAATTAAAAGTATGAAATGAAAACATTTTCATCAAGTTGGCCATATGAAAGATCAGTGTTTTGATCTTCATCCTTGCAATAATTATGGAAAGCATACCATTCTTCAGAAAGATGCTTCATACTAAAGAACTTGAAAGAGAGAATATTCACTATGGGTGGATTGCTTCTTAGAAATGGCCATCAACAACCAAGAGTATTTATAGGTCATATCTAAGAATTAATTCCTTAGTAATGACACATATTGCATGTGATACATTCTCTTCTCCTCACTTTATTCCAAACTAGGGAGAATGACTAACAGTTGGAAACAATCAAGCGTAAACAACAGAGTTGAAATAGGAGAGTTTGCATCAATTCCATATCCATATCCAAAACTTTATTCCAATTGATAGAGTATTTAGCTAGAGCCTGCTATCCAGAGTCAGATCTATAGCATTGAACCTGAGTTAGTTCCATGTTCCACTGAGCTCTAGATTTTTTGGTCAGCCTAAAACTACCCATCTAATAGAATGAATCGGATTTACTACATTTTGGAATGTTCCAGGATCCTATGATCTTTAGATCCAAGTTCTATAATTCATGGTCATCATTGAACCACCATTTAGTATAAGAATTACAAATTTGGTTAGCCTTTGGAGTGTTCTAGGAACCACTAGGAAAGAACCTGATTCAAATCCAACTTCAGAGATCGTTGATCCCGAAAACCACCAATTTAATATAAGAATTCGCCTTCTAATAGCCTTTGATTTAGACAACACTTTCAACAATTTGTAGCTTTATAAGTTATCTCTCTACTTGTACTCACACACACCCCTTCAAATTATAAAGGGGGTGATCGTTGCAAACATTAATCCATTTAGGGTAAAGATTCATAGGAGAATGTGAAAAGTATAGAGGATTCCAAGATATTCCTTGAGAATATGAACCCAAGGGTCATCTCATTGTATAGATATGTACATATGGTTTATGAGAAAATGATCTTTAACATCTGCCTCTTCGTGTCTTCATTTGGATTTTTTCCTATTTACCCTAAAGGGTATCTAATAGGCTTAAATAACCCTCTATTTAGCTCGTGTTTCAGGAAATCCACATCAGTGTCTTGCCAAAAAGTGTTACCTGTCTTCATGGGGGACACCCTTTATTAAAAAATTAGAAATTAGAAATTTCATTTACAGGCTTGGGAGGCTCTAGTTATCAAAACTAAAATAAAATATGAGATTTAAACATCCCTCCTAGTCTCAATATTAGGCAAGATTTTACATTTCTCAAAATATTCAAACCCAAAAATTTTACATAAACTCTATGCCAATTTGTATCCTCTCCTTATATACGCATGTTTTCTTTTCTTCGATGGGAACGACCCCCCCCCCAAAAAAAAAATTATCTCTTTATAATAATTCCTAAAAATTAAAAACTATTCCTTTTAATTATATATTTGGGATATTATGGTTTTACTAGGAAATGAAGCGGGATTCATTCAAAATGGTGGCATGCCTCCCATAATATTTATATCAAATTTAAAACCTAATCTATTTCCTGATCCACATTTAAAAACAATTTATGGAATAATTAGCCGAAATTAATTTTGAATTGACTTTCATTAAAATTGGCCATAAATAAAAATAAAAAAATTCAACTTTTCCCATAACTAATTTGATTTGTTCGTGCATGGATAGATTAATCCTATACATTCACATAAGCTAGGATGCATCCCCACTGTTTGTGCTAAAGTGCACATGGCTTAGACTATCTCCATTATTTGTGCTTCCTCGCACAAACATGCATCTCGAAATCATCCTTCACATGAGCTTGTCATATAATTGCATGCTACGACCTTTTTCCTTGTTTCTCAAAGGTTAAGGATCAATAATTCACATATATGAATGAACGATAGTGATCCCCTTGGTTTCTCTTGCATATATCACCACTGGCAAAGAAAAGTGAGCTCATGCTCATGACATTATCATGATCTTTGCGGGTGGAATGTGTAACATGTTTCATCTTAGATTTTGGAATCCATGTGGCATCTTATAAACTCTTGTCTTTCCAACAAACCAGATACCCCCTGGTCTTCTGACTTCTCATCCTTCCAACCAATAATTCATCTAAAATTTCTGCAATTTCTTCCCTTTCACATTTAAGAATTCGTTCCTTCCAGTCAACAATACAATCATCATTTTCATTATCTATTCCTTCATGGTATTTATATAAATTGGAAACATTGAAGATGGGTGAAATTTCCAATTTTGTAGGCATTGTTTGACACACCAGGTAGAATGAGACGGCGTGGGGCGGGGTGGGGGGGTTGAACCAATGTGCACATCTTTTATTACTTTTCAATTTTAGCAATCAACAACTTATTCAATATTATGGATTATCACATTATCATTATATCAACATCACCATTATTATCATCATCACATAATAAACATAGCATGATACATAATACACAAGATTTTACATGGAAACCCAAGTCTTGGGGGGAAAACCACATAAGCCTTATATTAATAGTTTTCTAGCATCAAATAAAAGGAGGAAACAAACCCCTTATTACAATGATTTCAATTCTCCAGCTACAACTAAAAGGAGGCTACAACCCCATGATTTATAGGCTACAACCTGAAGGAAGCTCCAAATCCCTAGTTCTCCGTCTACATCCAGAAGGAGGATACAACCCCCTTTCCTTGCCCCATCCTGCCACTCTGATATGAATATAGAAAACATGACCGCATTGATCATGTGAACCTACTAATCAAAACCTATAATATACTACATAAGCTGTACCACACTGCATAACCACTGCCACTAGTAACCATTGCTCATCATATGATCACTACTCATCAACTTAGCACTGTCCACTGTATCACACTGCTCATCAACCTGTACAATCAAGTTGTACCAATCAATCTGTTTCTCACATCAACTCACTCAGTCCACTTAGGTCAAACCAACTACTCATAAAACTCATCCAATCTAAGTCAAACCAATTGCACATAAACCAACTTGTGCCAATCTTGCTCAACTTAACCAACATGTACCAAGATGCTTGTGTACCCGTGTCAAATAAATCATATTATTATGTTAATCTAATGAAGTGCTTTGTAAATCAACCAACCCTTCTTACTTGGCCTATTTCATCAAGAGACACATTTGAGAAACCAAGAGACCTCACATACGATCAACCAAACTCTGTCCAATCACACTCAACTCAATGACACCACAACCAACCTCAATCATAGTCAAGGAATACTTGACAGTTAAACATGATATAAATCAACCAAATAACCTCAACTAAGAATATAAATACTTAATAAATAATGCCAAACTCAATAAATCTCATAAACTCTTAGACACAAAAGGATTTTTCACTCCACTCAAATCAAGCAAATAGTCACTTACAACACTATCAAAGGTTTGTCACTAACAATCAATAACAGTACAGTTCCACTTAGGTCAAAGACACAATGATCAACACTTTTCAAACTAGTTTTCAAAGAAAACACTTAGGTTGATCAAAGAAATCACTCACAATATATATTACTTACATGTCAACTTCTCATTCAATACTATACTATACAACACTCAAGATAAAAACCAAGATTTATGACAACAATATCCAAGATAATCATCAAGATCTATATCAAGATCACATCAAGATTTATTTCAAGATAACCATCACCATATATCCATAACATATTCAATGAATTCAAAGGTATATACCAATATAGAGGCTCACATACTAAAATCAAAGATGAACTCTATCCATGAGAGACATGTGTCATCACAAGAGAAAACCAGAAGCATGAACCATATCTTTTTGTAGATCACAAGATGAAGAAAATGTATAAAAACAAAAATAAACTCTATATCATGTCATCACATAGCCCTTGTAACAAGTTTTTCAATGAGCCAATAATTTTGTAATTATGATTCCGTATGAGAAAGTTACGCCAATTTTAGTGAAGATGCCCAAAACTTTCTTCTCCACAAAATTTCAAACTTTTCTCCAAGATTTGTGAAATACCAAAGAGAGAATTGATTGATGAATAAATTAAATGTTTGATATTTTATATATATATATAGGTCATGGAGGAAAGTTAGTACCTCAAACTAGGCCGACATGCAATTCAAAATTACAAATAATTAAATTCTCTTTTCTTTGGTCAGCTGACCCAAAAAGGTGGGGCACACCAACTTCAAAAATTCATATCTCTTCAACCATAAGGAGTTACAAGATTCTCCACATATAAACGGAAATGGATTGACGAGAAATATCACCCTGTGATGAGTTTGTTTGCAAATTCTTGGTCGAATACCCTTAAATTATTTAATTTGTTTAGGACTCCAAAGATTCCACACATAAAGGTGCCAAAGACCATGTTACCTTATGCATAAGTTCCAATATCAAAGGCTTCAATGGACATCAGCAAAGGCATGAGGGATTTGATGGTCTTCACATCCAAAGAATTCACATCAACAAAGAGGAGAGATCCAGCATATACTCATCATATCAAGGGTATCAAGGACCCCAACACCACCAATCAAGTGGGAACAAAGACTTTTTCAAGAATATCATCATCATACTCAAGGTCTCCATATCATTAAAAACATATCCAATGGTTCCACTATATATATTCATCGCCATAAGAGTACAAACACCCCAAAAGAGGGGTACAAATACTGCACCACTACTTTTCAATACCTTATCAGCTTCTTATGCATGATCACAAGGATACAACATGACAATGACCATATAGCATCCAAGGTCCATCAAACCACCATATGTGTGGGTTCAAGACCCAAAATTCCAAGGACACCAAGTACCCCATAAGAATGGGTTCCAACATACCACCATAAGTGTGGGTTCCAAGGCCCAAGTCTCTATATGCAAGAGGATTAATATCTAAGCTGGTGGACTCAAGGACCCCACAAGAAATCAACAACCTCAAGACCATCCAATGCAAGCAATGAGATCCAACATCAACACATTAAGGGACTTACACACATGAGCCACATCATCCATCCAACAACCAATCAAGAGACCAAAAAAAATTACAAACATAACAAGCATCACACATACCAGTAACCAAAGATCAAACAGGATCAAGGAACTCAACAGTGGACTCAAATGGGACCATGATACAACTTAGGGGCACTTGACCAAGTCAATGGGTAACCAAGGATTTTTCCATTGTTCCAATGCCTCCAAAGGTTTCAAGCTTGGGTTTGGACAATGTCAAAATGGCTCCTCTAAAATAGACAACCACAAACTAAACACTAACCCTCAGGGGCTCCACAAGGGGAACCAAGGAATCAACAGTTGGAATCAATGACCATCCATCGTTGTCATCAATGACAACTTAATCAATGATCTCACCCTTTGTCATTGATGACAAAACCATAAATCCTCTTCAGAACAATCTCCTCTTGTCAACAAAACTTCTCTCCCCCTTTGGCATCAATGGAAAAGGGAACATCCTTTGAAAATACTGCTCCCCCTTTCAGCAACTTCTCTTCCTTTGTCAACCTTTCATGTTGTTTGCATTAATGGCAATAAGAAATTTCTTAGGAAATATTGTTCCCCCTATCATTAGAAAATGTTGATATTTTTTTAATAACTTTTATTATGTCATAAGGATACTGCTGGAACCAACTACTATATGATACTGAAAAGAGAGTGATCGTTGATCTCAAATATGATAATAAGGTACATAGCTCCTTTTACACATTCTTTGTACACTTCATATCACTGGTCGATAGTCTTCAAAATGGTATTGGGTTTTTCCCAAGATTTTCATCATTTTTGTTTTAATCAATGGTGCAATATACTAACTTTATTCCCCATACTTTAGTAGGCTGATGGTTATTCATGTCATTCGATTGGACTTGCTTTCTTCTCCAAACTTTAACTTGTCCCTGCATCCTATAATGTTTTGCGAAATGACCATAATGATAGCAACTGTAACAGTAACAGAAAGATTTCTTCTTGGCATGATTTTTTCATTATCTTTGTAATGGATGGCTTTGTGCCATAGTTATTGCACTTGTAACAATAGCCATTCAACATCATATGGTATTTCTAAGAAAAGAATCTTCTTTGTGATGCAACTTCTCTTGATTCTTGCTGATCATGGGATATTCTGAGAATACGTGTATAAATTTTAGTATTTTCTTCCTTTTCCATAGAGATTTTACTTTTTTCAATGTTCTTCTTGATCTTTGAATTTGTCTTTATTTGAGTATTTTTTTTTCCCAGATCTTCCTTTAGAGCAAGGATCTTCAATTCTTGCTTTTGACAAATTTCTATCTTTTCTTGGAGTTGTCTCCTTAGATCTTCTTCTATTTTCTTGACTTCTTCTACCTGTTTTTTCAGATAAAAGATATTGTCTTCCATCTGTCCTTTTGAATTCTGATCATCCTTATGGGATTTTTGTAGTTGACCTTTTAGTACATGATTCTCCTTTTTGAAATCTGATAGGTCCTTTTTAAATTCAAAGTTTGTCAGACATGCGTTTTGTAACTCTACCTTCAAGGATTTTATTTCAAGTTCTTGTTTTCTTCTTGACTTATCTTCCAATATTTATTTAGTCTTGTAGGAACTTATCTTATTGTCTTTGTCTTATAGATTGAATGTCAATTCTTTCTCCTTATCTTCAAGCAGTCTTCTGAGTTTGACAATTTCTTATGATTTCTTTTCAATTTATGTAGCCGACTTCTTAAGTTTAAGTTTCAAAGAGTTGGATATGTATTCTTTATTTCTTGTAACTTCTTTGACTTGGAGATTTAGATCAATTATGGTATGTCTGGCCTTCTCATATTCTTATTGATTCCTCTTCTTAGATTTGTCCAATTTCTCTTGCAATACCTGTTTTTGTTCACAAATATTTTTCACTTCTCGCGAAACATTAGTAATTTCATTGTCTATCATAGTATCTGCTAAATTTCTATCACAATTTAGAAAGCAAGAATTTTCATCACAATTTGAAGTATTGCATTCTAAAAAATGTCTCTTATATTCTACACCTAATAAACATATCTCTTTAAAAGCATTACAACCAAAGTATTAAGGGCACTTACCTTCATACTTACCTGGATCTTGTACTGGCCTTTTGATGGGGTTGTCTTCTGCTTCTTGTTCTTCATTTGAGTTTAATTGATGTATTTTGAATGATAATTATTCAAATAAGTTGCACTTTCCTATTTTATTCTTTTGGATATTTGTTAGGCCTTCAACGATGGATTCCATAACCATAGAATTATTTTTCTTTGCTTCCTTCTGAGCTGTCGTTTCCACTTTATTTGTAGGTGTATATCCAATAACAACTGATTTTCCATATGCCAATTCCTTCTGCCTCAAGACAAACATGCATTCTCATTTTCCAGATCACGTAATAAGTTGATTCACAGGACAATGGAACTCCATTCACTAAGAACCCCATGGTGTGTCAAAGATCTCCTTCAAGTTGATAAGGATTTATGTGAAGGATCCGCTTTGATACCAATTGTTGGACACACCGAGTACACTGAGAGGCTGGGGGTGAATCTGTGTGGGCAACTTTTATTACTTTTTCAATTTTAACAATCAACAACTTATTCAATATTATGCATTATCACATTATTATTATATCATCATCGGCATTATTATCATCATCATATCATCATCACATAAGAAGCATAGCATGATACATAGTACACAATATTTTACATGGAAAACCAAGTCATTGGGGTAAAACCATAGAATCCTTATAATAATAGTTTTCCAACAACAAATGGAATAAGACAACAACCCCCTTATTACAATGACTTCAATTCTCGAGCTACAACTAGAAGGAGACTACAACCCCCTTATTTACAAGCTGCAACCTGAAGGAAGCTCTGACTCCCTAGTTCTCCGACTATAACCGGAAGGAGTCTACAACCCCCTTTCCTTTACCTATCCTTCCACCCTGATATGAAGATAGAAAACAAGACCGCATTGACCCTGTGGACCTGCTAATCAACACATGTACTATATTGTACAATCTGTACCACACTGCATAACCATTGCCACTACTAACCACTACTCATCATCTGATCACCGTCCACTATATCACACTACTCATCAACCTGTACAATCATCCTGTCCAATCAAGTTGTACCAATCAATATGTTGCTCACATCAAACAACTCAATCAATTTGAGTCTGCACACTAAATGCAGTCCACCTGGTTCAAACCAACTGCTCATACAACGCATCCAATATGAGTCAAACCAACTGCACATAAGGAAACTTGTGCTAATCTTTCTCAACTGAACCAACTTGTACCAAGATGCTTGTGTACCTGTGCCAAATCAATCATATACTTTTGTTAATCCAATAATGTTTTTTAACAGTCAACCAACCCTTCTTACTTGTCCTAGTTCATCAAGAGACACATTTGAGAAACCAAGAGACTTCACATACGATCAACCAAAAATTTGTCCAATCACACTCAATTCAATGAAACCACAACCAACCTCAATCACATTCAAGGAATACTTGACATTTAAAAATGATATACCTCAACCAAATAACCTTAACCAAGAATATTAAAGACTTAACCAACTATGTCAAACTCAATCAATCTCATAAACTCTTAGACACAAAAGGATTTTTCACTCCACTCAAATTAAGTCAACAAATCAAACAAATATCAAGCAAATAGTCACTTACAACACTGTCAAAGGTTGTCATTAACAATCAATAACAATCCAGCTCCAGTTAGGTCAAAGACACAATGATCAACACTTGTCAAACTAGCTTTCAAAGAAAACACTTAGGTTGATCAAATCAATCACGCACAATATATATTACTTACATGTCAACTTCTCATTCAATACTACGTTATACAACAATCAAGATAAACAACAAGATCTATGACAACAATATCCAAGATAACCATCAATAAATATATCAAGATATATGTAAAGATAACCATCTCCATAGCCTCCATAACATATTCAATGACTTCAAAGGTATAACCAATATAGAGGCTCACATACTAAGATAAAAAATGAACTCTATCCATGAGAGACATGTGTCATCACACGAGAAACTCAAAAGCATGAACCATACCTTTTTGAAGATTACAAGATGAAAAAAAGTATAAAAAACCAAAAGAAACTTTATATCATGTCATCATATATCCTTCGTAACAAGCTTTCCAACAAGCCAAGAATTTTGTAATTTTGATTTCGTATGAGAAAGTTATGTCAATTTTAGTGAACTTTGCCCAAAAGTTTCTCCTCCACAAAATTTCGCACTTTTCTCCAAGAGTTGTGAAATACCAAAGAGAGAATTGATTGATGAACAAATGAAATGTTTGATATTCTATTTATATAGGTCATGAGGAAAGTTAGTACCTGAAACTGGGCTGACATGCAATTCAAAATTACAAATAATTAAATTCTCTTTTGTTTGGTCGGCTCACCCAAAAAGGTGGGGTACACCAACTTAAAAAAATGATATCTCTTCAACTGTAAGGAGCTAGAAGATGCTTCACATATCAATGAAAATGGCTTGACAAAGACTATCTCCCTATGATGGGTTTATTTGAAAATTATTGGTCTAAGGTCAAAGGCTTCAATGGAAATCATCAAAGGCATGAGGGATTCTATGTTACCTTATGCATAAGTTTCAAGGTCAAAGGCTTCAATGGAAATCATCAAAGGCATGAGGGATTCGATGTTCTTCACATCCACAAACTTCACATTGACAAGGAGGAGGGCTCCACCATATACTCATCATATCAAGGGTATCAAGGACCCCAACACCACCAATCAAGTGGGAACAAATACTTTTTTAAGAAAATCATCATCATATTCAAGGTCTCCATATCCTTAAAAACATATCCAATGGTTCCACTATATATCTTCATCGTCATAAGAGTACCAACACCCCAAAAGACGGATACATAATCATTTTTCATAAATATTCTTCAAATTTTATATGGGTCAATCTTCTTCATCTTCATTTTAATATGCATTCCTCTTAAGAACATTTCCTTTCTCAAATGCGCCAATACTAAGTCTCCTTCCTCAAAAACTTTGAGTCTTTTTTCTGCATTAGCCCTCTTCTTATACTGTCGACTATTTTTCTGCAATTGTTTATGTACACGTTCATGAACTTCATTGATTTGTTTTGCAAAAGATTCAACATCTACACTCTTTTGTCTTTTCTTCGGAAATGATTCCAAGTCAACCACTCATCTTAGGGATCTTCCATTGACAACTTGAAATGGACTTTTACTTGTATATCTGTTCACTAAATTATTGTATGCAAATTCATCTTGTGCTGGTACTACATCCCATTGTCCTATATTTTCACCTATAAAACATCTGAGCATATTTCCAAGATTCCTATTAACAACTTCAATTTTCTTGTAAGTTTGTGGATGGTAAGCAGAATTGAATTGTCTAGTATCCAATTTCTTCCACAATGTTCTCTAGAAAAAAATTCCAATGAGCTTGTTGCCCCTGTCAGAGGTCATGCTTCTAGGAAATATAACAATTTCTTTAAAGAACAAAATAGTTGTTCTTGTATCACGATTCTTCTTCTTACAATGAATGAAATGTGCTATTTTTTAAAAATTGGTCAACAACAACAAAAATTGAATAATTACCTAGTTGTGTTCTTTGCAAGCCCAACACAAAATCCATGGCAATATCCTCCCATGGTGATTTTGGTTTCAACAATGGCATATATAATACAATATTTTGACTCTTTCTCTTTGCATGTTGACAAATTATGTAATTTTTGGCTTATTTCTTAGCATATTTATCCATTCTTGGACAATAGTAGCACTCCTCGACTAGTTCTTTTGTCGTGTCAATACAAGTCTTATTAATCCTCTAATATGAAGCTTCCTATCAAATTTTCTCTCATATAGATTCTCTTGGAATCCACAATTGACAATTCTCAAAATTAAATCCCTTGTGAACGAAGAAATCTAAGTATGGATTTCTATCACAACTCCATTGCTCTTTTCATGCTCTCCAAGGTTTAGTGAAATGTGGGTATTCCTCATATAATTCCTTCATCTATTCATATCCTATGACCTCCATTATCATAGTAGAAAACAATTTTGATCTCCTCCTCAAATCATGTATCGCTCTATTTGATTTACTTAACCTATGCTTCAATAAAAGGGTATAACTTTGCATAAAATCAACCCATTTCATGTGTTTCTGATTCAATTTAGAGTGGTTTTTCAAATACCTTGATGTTTGATGATCTATGTAAAGAATAAGTTATTCTATAAGCAAGTAATACCTCCACTTATTTAATGCTTGAACAATAGCATAGAGCTCTTGGTCATAAACAAAATATTTGTGTTTGGATCCATTCAACTTCTCACTAAATAAAGAAACCGAAGTCCCCTCCTGACTCATTATTGATCAAATAGTTATCCCGCTAGCATCACAATTAACTTGGAAGACTTTTTCAAATTCTGGTAGAGCCAAAATGAGTCTTTCAGTAACCTTCTTCTTCAACAACTCAAATCCCTTCTTTTGAACAATACTCCATTTGAACTCTAATTTCCTCATGCAAGTGGTCACACATATCCCACTAAAACTCTTTATGAATTTCTTGTAAAATATATCTAATCCATGAAAACTGTGTACTTCAATTGTACTCTCAGGAATGGGCCATTTCAGTATGTCTTTCACCTTTTCAAGGTCCATTTTTAAGCCTTCCTAAGATATGACAATCCAAGAAATACTAGCTCCTCTTTCAAGACGGTACACTTATGCAAGTTTTATTAGCATCTTCTCTTGCTTTAGCCTCTCTAATACCTATCTTAATTGTTTAATATGCTAATTTCTTGTCTTGCTGAAAATTAGAATGTCATATAAGTAAACAACCACAAATTTACCAAGATAAGGATTCAACACTTCATTCATCAATCTCATAAAAGTGCTTGGAGCATTCATTAAACCAAATTGCATAACCATCCAGTCAAAGAGCCCTTCTTTTGTCTTAAATGTTGTCTTCCAATCATCTCCTTCATGAATGTTTATATAATGACAACCACTTTTTAAATCAATCTTAGTGAAATACCTTACTCTACTCAAGTAATCCATGAGGTCATCCATCCTTAGCAAGGGAAACTTGTACTTAGTGGCTATATGGTTGATAGATCTAGAATCAATCCACATTCTTCATTCTCCCACTTTCTTAGGTGCAAATATAGTAGATACTACACATGGGCTCAAACTTTCCCTAATCAAGCCTTTTTCCATCAACTCATGCACTTACCTATTTAAATACTCATTTTTAGATGGTGTCATTATGTGTGGTTCCTTGTTTGGTAAACTAAATATTGGAATAAATCCAATTTGATGAGACATGTTTATCAGATGTGGCAATCCTTTCAACATCTCTTCATAAGTAATCTCGTTGAATTCAGATAACATTCCTTCCACTTCTATTGGAATATTATTCCTCTTCGCATCTAAACTTAAACCTTTAGGTATAATAGAAAAACAACAATTTACCTTTCTCTCTTCTTTCAAAAACATTTTTGTTGAACATATCATTATCCTCCTATCAGAATAATGACTGATGTCATTTCTTTCTCCCTTTCCTTCCTTCAAGGGCATCATCAAAGTCTATTTTCCATTCTTTTCAAGCAGGAAAGTATTTTTAACTCCATCATATGCAATATTCTTATCATATTGCCAAGAACCACCCTGTAGGAGATGACAAGCATCCATCGGTACTACATCATATAGCACACTATCATGATAATTTCAATCTTAAAATTCATCAAACATTGTTGAAAAATAGTGACATGGTTACCCTTTTGCAACCATGAGACTCTATAAGTCTAAGGGTGTAGTTTTCACTTCAATTTCAATTTCTATATAACTTATGTTGAAACTATATTTCTAGTGCTTCCTCCATATACAATTAAAAACCACATTTACCTTTGATTTCACACCTGGTCTTGAAGATAGACTTACTTTTCTCTGATTCCTTTATCGCTAGTTGAATTTATGGATTCAATAAGATTCTCTTAAACATCAAGTTCTCTCTAGATTTTGGTTGAGCTACATCCATATTAGCCCTAGCTATAGATCCATATATGCTTTTAATTCCTTGAGAAACATGGGTTCTATTCTCTGGTCTCCTCATAGTAAGCATATATTTAGGTCATTCATAGGATTTGTGTTATGGTATTTGACACTTTGTAAAAAATCACTAGTGATCTCCCAACTCCTCTACCTTTGGGGTTTGTATACCATCTATAATTCCCTATTCCTCTAAAGGATCATTACTCCTTCTAAATTCCTATGTTATATTCATTTCACTACCACCTTCTTCCCCTTTGGTTCTATTACTATGTCCTCCTCTAGAAAAAAAAATTTCCCCTACTTCTGATAGTTTCTTTTCATCTAGAACTTGGATTCTTCCTGGATAGTTTTTCTTTTTCCTTTAAGGAATGCTAGTGTGACTTTGCTTACTTTCCTAATTCATACAATTCCCAATTAATCTTGTATGGCATATCTCATCCCATTAATGTTACTTGTTATAATTTCAACTTGTTCATCACTATGCCCAAATATAATAGAAATCCTATAAAATTATTTTGTGTACTTTTTATACAAATTTAGAGTATAATCAACAGGAAAAAAATTTCCTTCCAATTTAGCTACCATTTTTTCCCAATTCTTGATTTTGTATTTTCATTTTATCTTCCTTTCAAGATTCATTGTACCCCACCATAAGGATGCATTCCCTTTTAGCTTCATGCAATCCATATTTAATCTTTTAGAGCCCTCAATTTGCTCCATGTCAAATAATTGTTCCATGTCTCTAACCCAATCAATGAACTCTTCTGGGTTCAATATTCCTAAATATGTAGGTGTATCCATCTTACTCTTTCCCTTCATATTTGTTAGATCTTTGGTAAAAAAAATTCTCGGCCTTCAATTCCCTCAACTTCTTCTAATGGATTCTCAAATTCCAATTCTTCATCACTCACATCTTGAGCTTCAACTGTGGCTCCTCTCCTTTGAACTATTTCTATGGCTTCCAATCTTGCTTGGGTAGCTCTAAATTCCTTAGTCATGTCATATGTATAAGCACCATGATCCCTTCTTCCTTTCCACTGCACATCAACTTCTCTTCTAGTATCCACTATTTCCCTTGTACAATTTATCCTCCTTACAATTCTACCTAACAAACATCTTTGTTCCCTAAAACAATTCTACCTATAACTACCCTCAGTTAGAATTATTCTCTATAGAATGAAACTCTTGCTATGATACCAAACCTAGTGCATCCCTACAGGATTTAAAAGATAAACACCACAAAAGTAAAAATATAAAAGTGCACAGCTAACATTTAACTCACAACATCTCAAACACAATAGAAGCAATTTAAATTGCTCTTCATTTGATTAAAAACTAAGAAATTACAAATTTCATTTACAAGATTAGAAATATCTACTTATAAAAATTATAATAAATTATGAAATTTCTAAATTCCACAATCATAGTTTTACATTCCTCAAAATATTCCAACCTAGAAATTTTACATAAACTCTTTGCCACTCTTTATCCTTTCTTTCTCTATGCAAGATTTATTTTATTCAATGGGAAAACACCTTTGCAAGATTCATCCTCTATCTCTTCTATGCCACATTTTTTACTTCTCCCTCCTCTTACATTAATCACCACCCCCTAAAAAACATATCTCTTTAATAATTATGCTTGGAGATTAAAAACCAGTCCTTTTAATTATTTATTCAGGATTTTATAGATTTACTAGGAAATGGAGTGGGCTTCATTCCAAATGGCGACATGCATACCATAATATTTATATCAAATTTAAAATATAACATACTTCTTGATCCACAATTAAAAACAACTACAAGAATAATGGGCCGAAATTAATTTGAAATTGACTTTCGTTATAAAATTGCCAAAAAAAAGAAAAAATTATAAATTTTTCTTGGAACTAATATGAGTCATTTGTTCATGTCTAGATTAATCCTAGCCATTTGTGTGAGATAGGAACCATCCCCACAGTTTGTGGTAAAGTGCACGAGGTTAAGAAATCTCCACCATTTGTGTCTCCTCCTCCCTATTGTGCATCTGTGTGAATAGTTGTGATCTAATCACATGCTCCCATATTTTTCCTTGGTGCTCAATAGACAAGGATCATTCGTTCACACAGATGAAGGTCTAGACAATAGTGATCCCCTTGGTTTCTCCTACATCAAATTGGCACTAAAAGAAGTTGAATTGTGCATGCTTGACTGCATGGTTTATGCTTAAGTTTACTAGTGGAGTAGTGGTGTGCATGTTCACAGAGGGAGTTAGTATGGAATGCAAGGGATTACTTGGAGTTATATCCTTTTCTTATCTCACACTTCTAGAGCAAGTGCATTGGGAATTTGGGTGCCTCTCTATCCATACTTCTATAAAGAAGAAATGGATACCATTATTTTATAGTTTGGATTATTCTTTACAAGTTTTAGGAGAACTTATTTCATCCTTCCAGACCTGATAACACCTCAATTACTGCTTGCCATATATTGATAGAGAATTCCTTGGTGTATTGTATATACAATTAATTCATTCCCCTATATTAATGCAATTAGGAGAACTTCTTTTATCCTTCCAGACCTGATAACACCTCAATTATTGTTTGCCATATATTAATGTATTTTTGGATTCTCTCTAGGAGAAGCAGACCCTGTTAGGGTAAGAGGTCAGCCTCGGTCATGTATTAGGTCAGTCACATGAAAGGTATAAATAGGGAGGCTCCCTCCATCATTTATACACTCACTCACTCACTCACTCAAGTTTGCATGAGAGAGAGAGAGAGGAGGAGAGATAGATAGTTGCAGAAGAATTCTTCTTATTGGGTTTGATCATCTTGTGATAGTCTTTGTGATGGAACTATTCTAAGGAAGTTTGTGGGGTTTTCTCCTTTATGGTTTCCCTAGTGAAAATCTTTGTGTCTTGTGTATCTTCTCTATCTTGTGTATCTTGATGTACTTGTTATTCTTTCAGATAAATATCATAATCAAGATAATTATATTAGGAAAGCTAACACCATTTGTTTCTATTTTACTACTAGAAATTAATTAAATAAACTAGTCTAACACTTTTCAATTCAATTTATAGTTTTTACCCCGTTCTCAAATGTTTTCTAGGCACTTGAGTGCAACTTAGTGTGTTTATTTCTTTCAAGTTGACATGTAGAGTTCTACACAGAAAATATGTTGAAGTTTGTAGTGAGGATAGGTGCTTCTACGTTGGCTTGTGTCTATCATGTGGAAGTATCATTAAATTGTAACTCCCTTTCTAAAAGTGACCTTTTTAGTACTTTATGTACAAGGTAAATTATCCCATCATATTGGAGGGCCCATGGTATTTGAGGGTCCATGGTATTTGCATAAAGTGAATGTTATAAAAGAGTATGAGGGACAATTAGTGTGTCACATTGAGGGAGTTTGATCAATGAGTGATAATATCTAAGAGAGGAATTCTCTTAGAGGCTTTGGAGAGAGTAATTCTCTCAAGTTGGGGTTGTCTTCAGTGATTAAGATTTTGATCCATAGTCACAAAGAGTTTTGAGTCTATCTTTAGTTGATTGTAAGTGTTGAAGCATTCCTATAAATCACAAAATAATAAAGACACCATATTGTTGGTTTTCCCCAAGGATTGGGGTTTCTAGGGTATATCTTGTGCAACTATGTATGGTATGGTTTATTTTCATTCTGTGGTGGATTAGTAATCAGTGTGTTCTAATTTCATGATTCAATTTTTTATTTGCATTATAAATCTAGGTATAAAAATAAGTGAATAAATTGCAATCAGGTTTGGTTGTTAAAAATTTAACATGGTATCAGAGTCGATTTCTCTTTGAGTGGGAGATCATGATTTGGAGATATTTCACTGAATGATGGATAAATTATGGAATTTTTTTTTGTAATATTGGGTGGTAGTTTCTATAGGGATCGTAGAATATTTTGTTGTCATGAATGCTTCCATATTTAGACATGATCTCTGCCGATTTGAGAACATAGGAATGATTGGATGGGACATCCACCAATGTTAGGGATATCTCATAGAACCAAACCAAAAGAAGCATGTGGATGATATGGATGAGTTTTCACTCATTGCATATTGGATGTCTAGCTCAATGTCCACCAAAGTGTGGTACATTTACAGTCGTGCTTCATCTCACATTACTAGAGTACAAGACTATTTCACTAGCCTAGAGGAGCACAACTCTAACTTCTACATTGAACTTGGTGACAACACCAAGTACAATCCAGAAATCACATGAACTATGAAGCTTCAAAGAGAATCCAGGAAGGAATTACCATTGAAGGGCATACTATATATACCAGGGCTGTAGAAGAAATTGATTTCAGTTTCAACCTTGGAGAACAAAGGGTTTATTGTAAATTTATACGATTGGAAAATCTATATACATCCCAAGGGATCTAGTTTCACCCTAGGAAGGTAGTTGGAGTCAAGAGAAACAAGTTGTACATACTCCAATTCAAACCTTCCAGTGTGTTGGTGAAGAAATTCAACAGTCATGATGGTGAGTTATGGCATAGGCGTATGACACATTTGCATCATGGAGCACTCAAAGTGCTCAAGGGTATAGTTGTAGAGCCCCTACTGGGTCTCTCTTAGGATTTATTTACAGTCAAGAATTTAACTATATATATATACATATTCAGTTTGATAATCAAAATGTTGTTTGATCTATTCTAACAATTTACTGTTTTAATTGTGCAGGTAGTAAGGATGATCACAACATATAAACCTTTAATATTTAAATAAACAAAATTGCCATATAAATTGCGGGAAAATACCTGTAGATAGCTAGTAGATCCACCGTTGTTGATGTCCTTGCTTGCCGTTTCTCCTTGCTTTTCCCTGCAGCCAAAAGTCCTTCCCAAGCTCTGAAACTCAACCAGCCCGAACCAGTTTTGCCACCCTGCCAACTGGCGAGGTCTCGCCGACCACCCAGCTCCAAAGGTACCCCTTTGGACCCCTGAGCCCAAACCGAGTACAAGGCCCCCAGCTGTTGTATCCCTTCAAAATCTCCAACAAGAAATCCTTCTTTGCAGCTTTCTCTCCCAAACTCTCCAAAAAACTAAACATAAGAATTCCCCTTTCTCCTCCCTCATTTCTCCCTTTTATCTCCATTTTCTCCAACCTCCCCCATTACTACCCCTATCTTTATCATCAATTCTATCCAACCCCCATCCACCTTCCATCTACCATTTGAGCCCTCAATTTGGACTTGGGTTAATTTGAATTAATTTAAGTTGACTTGGACAAATTTAAATATTAAATTAATTTTGCAAGGTGTTGGTTGGTCACTTCCCAACCACAACTTTTAATTCAATTGACTTTAATCCTTTTATTTAATATTTATTTATTACCTTATCCAAATTAATTTTAATTAATCTTAATGATCATTAATGGAAATATTTACCACCTTCATTAGTCAAACCTTAATTATAGTTAAAATTAATTAACATAACTCATAATTAATTAACACTTATAAACAAGTTAATATTAGCCTTAGTAGGACTAACTAATCGACATTCACACTCAATTGACATTTATTTTAATAATAATATTATTAAGAGACTTTAATCATTATGAACATTTATTTAGAACTTACAATCAAGTTAATAGCAGTCTTATCAACACTAATTAACCCTAATCATCATTATTAACTTTAATCGACATCATTTACATTGATCAACAATAGTTAATTACTAACGACACTAATTAATATTTAGCGACACTAATTGACATTATTACTCAACAACATTTCATGCAATTCATCATATGTAGGCGAGTTATGTAAGCGTAGCTACTGCTTACATTCCTCGCGTAAGTACACTAAAAGTAATAATTCACATACATCAATCATAACCAAGGAACTTTATTATTTACCGACATATGTTTTAGTATAGTTTACTAGTTATGATCCATTAGTTTACTGAAATCCATGTTACGACAATTCATACATCACTGATTTACGACACATACTCATCAAGGGTTTTACACACCTTCAGTTAGATCTTGTTTTCACCCCTACTTCACGCTACATCTATCTACCTACCTACATCATTACTAACTTCCACATCCTATCCTGTCCTCTGCTGGACTACCCTGGAATGTCAAGCCATGACCGGTTCCAGCTAGAACCCGTAAGCGGAAGTGTCGACCACATCGACCAAGCTTCCCCAGCAGGCAACCACCAGTCATCATCACACACCTTGGGGAGCGCGCCGTAGCACAGCCCTCCCATGACTCTGGGTTTCGGGGATAAACGGTGGGTAAATTCTCCACCCCCCTAATGGAACAAGGGACTATGTCTACTCGACATAACAACAGCGTGGCACTTGTACTCGGTCTGTCATCGTATAACCTGATCTGGGCGGTTGAGTTTCCTGGAACTCTACCCCACCCATGTCATAACATACATAATAATAAACAGCATAATAACCATATGAAAGTAATTAATGCATCATTCGCATACCATTTCATCATTAGAAGTCCATGTCCCCGAGGTCCTCCCACCTCGTAGGATCCAGCTATCACTTAGCCGTTTCAACCTGTAAGTTAGTCTTTGACATACAATATAGGATATCGTGCATAATCCTCGATATGTACACATATATCTCATCATAACATGACAACAATAAACTCATTCATTCGCCATGCACCTGGCATAACATTCATTATTTCAACATATATCTGTAACGGTATCCATGTACCCATCATTCAGTAATTTCCATATATTTGACATAATTAACACATGATACATATCTAAACATGACTACTAACCATAATACTATCATCACACACACACATATAAATATCGGCAAAATAATAGAACCATATGTCCACAGTGTCGTCAAACCGACGAGGTCTCACAATCAAACAAATACAACATATAATAGTAGTTCAGGTAGAAATGTCAAAACGGGGTGTTACAATAGTGACTAGATTTCCCTCTTTCAGTACATACCATTCATAGTGTTTGCAAAGGGTGTGTCATGGGAAAGTATGCCAATACTACATTCTCCAAGAGTGATAACGGGTCCAAAGGGATCTTGGATCTCATCCATTTAGATATTTGTGGACCCGTGTCAGCCATATCTATTGGAGGGTTTAATGATTACGTGAGCTTCATAGATGACCATTCCAGGAATACCTATCTATTTCTTGAAGAGAAAGGAATCTAGAGAGGTTTTCAATCGGTTCCAATAGTTCAAAGCTCTTGTGGAGAACCAGTTACCACAATGGGAAGAAGATCAAGATGCTTAGAACAAATAATTGAGGTGATTACGCCTCGAACAATACAATCAAGAGGGAGATGACAGTCCCACATAACCACAACATAATCGAGTCTCTGAGAGGAAAAACATAGCAATCATCAGGGAAACAAAATATATGTTGCATGATTAGGATCTTCCTATGTTTTTATGGGAAAAATCTTGCAACACTGCATTTTATCTATAGAACAAGCACCTTCACAAAGTATTGGGGAAGATAAGCCTTAAAGAAGATTTCACCATGAAGAAACCAGATATTGGGCATCTTCGTATCTTTGGATACTTAGTATATTGTCATGTTCTGGTTGAGAAGAGAATGAAGCTTAAGTCAACAGCTAAAAATGGAATTTTCATTGGGTATAGCGAAACCCCAAAATCATATAGGGTGTACATTCCATCATTGAAGAAGACAGTGGTGCGAAGGATGTGAATTTGAGGAGGACAAGGCCTTCAAGAAGTCTTGTGGATCCATGCATGTTGTAGAAGAGGCTTAGGAGAAAAAAGAACCAAAGGAGGAGGTTAGAGCTCAATTACAAGCTACAGGAACCTCCACTAGTGTATAGGGTGAGCAACTTGATCATGAGGAGGAGCAAGATGCGTAATTTACCCTAGTCGAATCTTCCGAGAAGAAGAGGACAAAATGGTAAGAGAGTACCTTGAAGGTAGAACAGGAGCTAGTGGATGCTCCAAGGACTTCAGTCAGGGAGAGAAGACCACCACATATATTTCCCACTTATATGTGGCACTAGTAAGCAACATTATTGATTCTGAGCCTTCAATCTTTGAGAAGGTTGTATACCAGCAGGTCTAGAGGGATGGCATGGTGGAGGAGTATTCTTCCATCATGAAGAATGATGTGTGGGATATAGTTCCTAGACCAGAGAGAAATTCAATGGTGATCTCCAAGTGGATCAATAAGATGAAGAATGTTGCATATGGAAGCATGGAGAAGTTCAAGGAAAGGTTCATGGTGAGAGGGTTCTCCCAAAAGGAGTGAGTTGACTATGAGGGGAATTTTTCTCATATCACCATATATACCTCTATTATATTTGTTATGTCTATTTCCTCATAAATGGGGTGGAGCATATATCAGATGGATGTGAAGAAAATGTTCCTCAATGGGGTGATTGAGGGGGGTGTATATAGAGAAGCCTCAAGTTTTTGAGGAACATGGGAGGGATTCTCATGTGTAGGTTGAAGAAGGATATGTATGGACTCAAGCAGGAACCTATATCATGGTATTCTTGGATGGACTCAAGCTCATAGCAGGATGCAATAAATACATTGCAAAGGAGTTTGACATTAAGAACTTGGGTCTGATGCACTATTTTATGGGATTTGAAGTATGGTAATGTGAAGGAGAAATTTTCCTTGGTTAAGGAAAATATGCAGTGGATATTTTGAGGAGATGTGGTATGGGGGACTAAAATCCTATGGCTACATCCATGATCACCAAATTGAAGAAGTTGAATGCTTCTGAGTCATAGTTTGTGGATCCCACGACGTGTAGACAATTGATTGGTTCCTTAATGTATCTGGTCAATACCTGACTAGAAATATGCTTTGTTTTGAAAACCATCAACTAATACATGGAGACGAGGAGGGTGCATTCAATAGAAATGAAGCATGTGCTCAAGTATTGAGAGGTATAGTGGAGTATAGACTCAGGTATGTTCAAGGTGATGGATTGCAATTGGTGGGATACACAGATTTAGACCAGGAAGGTAGTGTAATGGATAGGAAAAGAACCTCCAGGTGTTTCTTTAGCTTGGGGTCAGGAGTTGTTTCTTTTCTCAGCAGGAAACCAAAGTCAATGGCACTTAGTTCTGTAGAGGATGAGTACATGGCAGAAAATTTGGTGAGTTGTGAGGCCATAAGGCTTTGCAAGATGCTCATGAGGTTATTTGGTCTGGATTTGGATCCGATAATCATCTACTATGACAATCAGAGTTGTATCAAAATCTCTAAGAATCTAGTGTTTCATGACCAATCCAAGCATATTGAGATCATGTATCATTTCATTAGGGACAAATTTTAGAGAGGAGTTGTGACACTCCAATACATCTCCACGGATGAGAAGATTTCATAAATCCTCACCAAAGGATTACCTAAGGGTAAGTTTGAGTTCTTTAGAGACAAGTTGGGGGTGGTGCAAATCAACTTCCTCACTAAGAGGGAGTGTTGAGGTTTGTAGTGAGGATAGTGGAAACCTTGCCTGTGAGGAAGTTCCCAATGATGAAGTGGATAAATACTACTCATGTTTGGATGAGCATGAACTAGTAGTTGCCCCACTTGATCCATATGCATAGTTCCATGAAGATAAAGATGAAAATACGAGTTTACAAGTGGGTACACTGATTCCTTCTATTGATGATGATAAATTTCAAGAAGAGAAACAAATCAACAATGTAGACTGAATCAATAGGAGATTTTATCCTTGCATATCCCAACAGTGATTCAAAAATAATAGTTCAATTATATACTATTGCAATAGGGGGAACAACGTTTTTTTCAAATAGAGGATGATCTTCCTCATAGTTTTCCAATAATCCTCCATTTAGATTTTGTTCTTTAGGGAAATCCTCAAGTTGATCATTGCTTGCATATTAGGAGTAATCATGATTTGGTTGATTTGAGGATAATGGAGGTGTTTTAGAAGGTATATATGAAGTTTTGGATTGTACGCTTTCTCCTTGATCATTGGTGAGGGACCATGTTTTGAATTTCAATGAGTAGACTTACTTGGTCGCTTAACAAATAAGCACATGAATACATGTTTTCATCTTAGGATACTTCATGATTGGCTACACTAGAAGGTTCACTATGTTGATTTCTCTCATAGTAGCAATCTCTCGAAATGGTTGTATTGGTCATTTGAATATGTTGATTAATCTTGGAAGGTATGATATACTTCTAGAATAAGAGGCTTTGGGCCCATACAAAAGAAAAGAAAAGAAAAAACTTGTTTATTTGGGTGGATAGAGTAAAGTTTTCGTTTTTACTTTTGATTTTGTTATCCCAATTTCAAGGTGTTGTTTTTTTCATTAGTTTTCTTCATTTTTTTCCTAGGTTAGCTTTTTGTGCATCCTTTCCCAATTTTGAGCTAAATAAGTTGTTTTTCATATGCATGAGCATTTATAGACTGTATGTTTTCCCTATTTTTTCCTTTTTTTGTAAAGTTTTTCCTTTAGGTTGAGTTTTCCAAATATAATACAATCATGAATCATAGTGAATCTAACATATTCTTGGTCTAGGTCAATCCTATATGAGGTCGTCTTTACTTATAATTATTTACCTTGGTCAAGAGTTTATGTCAGGTAGACATGGGACTTAGTGTAGATGAGATGATAAGGGAGCTTAAGTCATGTTACAACTATTTTGTCTTGTCTATTTTCATTGATTCAAACTCGGTTGTAAAGTACCTCATCTAACCATAGGGACATGGCACCATCTAATTACATCAATTGGTTTCCACTTCATGTTAGTTGAAGGGATTGTGTCATTGATTTTATTTTAGTAGACCATTCCTCATCGACTCTAACACATTGTCTAAGGCTTAGTCCAGGATTAGAAGCCTTTATGGTCATTTGCCTCATTGGTGGCCATCTTGCATTCAAGAAGAGCTTTTATCATTGGGTCCTAATTGGATGAGCCTTACTAGTGCTTGGCTTCGTCATCTTTCACACTATTGGGTTGTGCTCATACCTTGGATCCCATTATCCTCATTAGTGGGTTCCTTCCACTTAGCAAGCATCTTTACCATTGGCATTTGACTAGGTGGTTTCCCCCGACATGTCAACTTCAACTCATTTTCCAATAGGAGAATTGTACATTTCAAATGTGTCACAAGTTGCAATTGAATATGGCCAATCTAGCTTTATTCCTTCTTTCCATATGATCAATAAAGGAATCATACATTAGACTCCAATTCCCAACAGCCAAGTATTATTGATCTATATATTAGAGTTTACATCCCATAGAGGGATGTCATCATCTTGAGTCAGCATTGTTAACCCCTAGATTGCATGCATAATTGGATGATTAAGTTCCAACTTGATTTAATCATGTTGGTTAATGCACATGTGCATCCAGGGTTTCACACTGATCAAATCCTACTATATAATGAGTTTTGTCATATTGTGAGAAATTACTATCTTTAGCATTTCTATTTTCTAGGAGCTAGAGTTTTGTGGATCACATGTTGGAGTTAACTACCTATTCCTAGTCCTTGTCAACTCATAATAATGATGATATTTGTTCCAACAACATGTGATTTGTTTGTTGAAATTGTTACTTTTAGTAGTTAGGGTTACAAGGCGTGCACATTGAATCATATCACATATTTAGATTCTTTGCAAGAGACAAACCAATGAAACTATTTTTAGTGATATGCGAGTAGTTTCTATCGTTAGTATTTTATTGTAAAATGTGATATTTATAGTCGATGTTTCCAAAGTCTTTATCTTGATATTCTAGAACTCCTATTTTTTAGGTGGACATGTAATTTTAGGCATGTTTTCTTTTTGCAAGCGTATTTTTTGTAGGTGGAGAAGTAGTTTCATAGTTTTAATGTGCAGTGTTGGATTTTGTAAAAATTTACTTCATAATCAGATCTAGGAGCTAGAACAATGTTCACACATGAAGTGTTTGACAAAATGTGCAAGAGAAACAATCAAAGAGATAGAAAATACATGGAATAGCACATATGAATGGTGCTAATTTCTGATCATATTATTATCATGCATCATTTAGATGTTATGTTACACATTTATAATAAATTGGAGGAAATTCGAGTGGCTCTGGCAGCCAATTGGGAAAGTACAAGTGTCATGGTGAGAATTGACCCCCAACCCCCCTAGGTGGACCAAAGGAGCTCCAACTAATCCCAAACAGTCATGAAATCTCATGTGAAGTGTGTTGGGTCATTAATGGGTCCTAGGGAAGCGTAGGTGAGAAGATAGAGGTGAGTGGGGTGCTCTAGGTGGCAATAAATGCTCCCGGGAGAGCTAAAACATGCCAAATACACCCCCTAGTGCACTTAGTCAAACCAGGGCCCCACAAATCAAAGAGGTGGCACCAGACAATAAATGAGGTGCACATGTGCTGGGTTGACCAACTAGGGTGCTATTGTATGTGTGAACAAGCCAACATAACGAGCTATAATGCTGAATCATCTCTCCTAAGTCTTAAACCATAGGATATCATTGCATGAAGGAAAATAAAGTTAGCCTAAGGTAAAAACTATGTACTAAGGATGTATTACTGCTCCAATACCCCCCCCCCTCCCTTAATCTAGACTTAGTACAATTTAATCAAAAATATTTATTAAGGCCTTGGCAACTAAGGCACAAGTCACCTTTTACAACATAATTTTTATTGATCCATGTAACCGAGGTAAGGAGGAAAACCTCATGGGAAAATCCTCCCCTCAAAAATGGATGTGAAAGAGATCAAAAAGTCTTCAGCAAGTCCTCTTCTTCACTTGAATGAGCTGAAAGAAAAACTTCTTGGTGATGGACTTGGTGAAGATGTTGTGGATGCCAGGATCATGCATCAATGCATCAAAGTGTTGTAAACAAATATCATGTGGAGAGGCCCTTTGATGGTCATCACTTGATGATGGAGGGGAATCATAAGAATGTCTTTTGCTGCAAGAATACTCTAATCTAACAGCATAATCAATGATGGAAAATATATCTCTGCAAACTCTTTCCCAAATAACATCAAAATATTCAACAAAATCTGCATTATGTGTAGTTGTTGTATCATGAATAAAGCCATGAATCTTTCTCCCAATTTGATGAAGGACCTTCACAACTCTGTAGAAAATCTCATGAGGCTCTGAAATATCAGAATATATGTCATACACAGTAGAAAATATCAGAGGTATGGTGTCTCCATGAGTGAATGGATCCATAGGAAGAGAAGAGTGAGCAACTAGATCACAATTGCAATTGAGTGACCCTGGAAGGTCTGGAGACTTGAGATTCGAACAATGGATGGTGAAGGAAAGTACATACATATGGAACCAAAATCCCATGAAGGCCAATTATATGGCTTTCCAACCAATGAAAGACATACAATACATAACAACAACATATACAAGAGACATAGCATTGGAAACTAGACAATTTTCTGAATTTCCAACTAGTGAACTTGAGGGTTGATGGGTCTTTTGGTCATGAGATGGTTGGGAAAATGAGTCAATGACTGTCATAGGATGTATATCAGCCTATATATCATCTTCAGAATCAGAAATGGAAATATTCGAATGGATTTGGGAAGAGCTTTCAGAAGGCACATCAAAAGCTAGTGAAAAATGACTAGTTTTGGGAGGAAGCTTTGATGAACTGACTGGGAATTTTTTCAAAGAAGGGATGGATGTTTCAAGTTCTGATATACCAAAATGTGAATCAGAAATATAGAAATCAGAATTGGGTTTTACCCATGCACCCAATGCATGCTCATCCTTACCATTTCGTTGCTTGCGCTCCCATCTTTTTGCAAAATCTAGAAGAGAAATGTGGTTCTCCTTAAGGAGCTTGGTCATGATGTCCATCTTCTTTCTGAAGCAAGATCTCTCAAGATGTGAACCTATGCAATAATCACATGTGGGTCTTTCTCTCTTGTTTCTCCTCCTAGATTTTGAGCTCCGGTTAGTAGAACTAGAGCTTTCTGAACTTGATTCCTTCTTCTCTTTCCCCAAATATTTCTTCTTGCTCTAGGATTGATTTGATATACCAGCAGCAAGAGCTTGATCCTTGGATTTGATGATGGTACCCATTTGTATTAGCTTGTCCTTCTCCTGAGTCAAAGACTCCGTGAAATCTTCCAATGCAGGCATCTTCCAATTTCTGGTTTTCAGTTTGCTAGAGTGAAATGTCGAAACATATACATAATACTCCGGCCCCAACATAGAAAGGATGGACAATATAAGATGGTCATATTTCTTCTCTATGCCACATTGTTTTAGCTGAAGTACCAGCACTTTAAACTTGGTGAACAAATCTTCAATGGTCTCGTAGTGAGCTGGGCTCAGTGAGATTAGCTCATTCTCAAGATGATGGCCTCTCATTTCATCTATCTTCCCGAATGGTGACTCAAACTTGACCCAAACTTCATTTGGTGTGCCAAGAATTTCTATGTGAAAGAGAAGTTCTCTTGAAGTGCCGAGGTAGATCATGTCGAAGGCCTCATCAAGCCTATTACAATACTTAGCTTTCTACACAGCAGAATTTGGCACGGTTTCAGTTCCCATGGTGACTCGATAGAGGCCCTTGGACCTCAAATGGATGACCATCTCGGCCTTCCACTCAAAATAATTGAATGGAGTGAGCAGAGCTCGAGTTTTCTCCATCCTTCCTGCGCAACCTATGACAAAAATGTTGTTAAACTTGCAAAGCAAACACTCAAGGTTTTTGGAAATATGCCCTAAACAACAACTCAAACCTCACAAGATTTGTTTGCAGATCCAACTAGCTCTGATACCATGTAAGAATTTACTTCTTAATCAGATATAGGAGCTAGAACAATGTTCACACATGAAGGGTTTGACAAAATGTGCAAGAGAAACAATCAAAGAGACAGAAAATACATGGAAAAGCACATATGAATGGTGCTAATTTATGATCATATTATTATCATGCATCATTTAGATGTTATGTTACACATTTATAATACATTGGAGGAAATTTCGAGTGGCTCTGGCAGCCAATTGGGAAAGTACAAGTGTCATGGTGAGAATTGACCCCCAATCCCCCTAGGTGGACCAAAGGAGCTCCAACTAAGCCCAAACAGTCACGAATACTCATGTGAAGTGTGGTGGGTCATTAATGGGTCCTAGGAAAGTGTGGGTGAGAAGATAGAGGTGAGTGGGGTGCTCTAGGTGGCAATAAATGCTCATGGGAGAGCTAAAATAGGCCAAACACACCCCCTATTGCACTTAGTCAAACCAGGGCCCCACAAATCAAGGAGGTGGCATCCCAAGACATTAAATGAGGTACACATGTGCTAGGTTGACCAACTAGGGTGCTATTGTATGTGTGAACAGGCCAAAATAACCAGTTATAATGCTGAATTATCTCTCCTAAGTCTTAAACCATAGGATATCATTGCATGAAGGAAAATAAAGTTAGCCTAAGGTAAAAACTATGTACTAAGGATGTATTACTACTCCAACATATTTGTTGCTAGGTTATTATTTCGATGGAAGACTTGCTAGATTTTAGTATGATCATCAATCGACAATCACCTCACATTTGGACATGTGGTAGCTAAATATACATATACCAGAGTGATCATGATGGATGATTTATGATGTGGTATTTGTGACACAACCAAGGGGTAGTGAATTGCTTGCCTAAGCTATCTTTGCTCTACATGAAGGTTCAAGTTTATTGGTTTGGTATGTGCATGCATGTGAGTTGCTATTCCGAGAAAATTCAAGTTAACTCCAAGACTTATCCACTTAGTGAGCTATCTTGCATTATCCCATTAGATATTGGATATTAGAAAATGGATATGTGCATGCATGGAAAGAGTTTACATGCCTTAGTCTAATTTAGTACTAGAAGAGGTTGATTTGTGCATGCATTAGTGCATGGTTTATGACTAAGTTCACTAATGGAGTGGATAGTTTAGAGAGGGAGTTAGTACAACATGCAAAGGATTGACCTAGAGTTCAATCCCTTCCTTATCTCACACTTCTTGCATGCATTGGGAACCTCTTCACCCATACATTTATAAAGGATAGTTGGAATCATTATTAAATACATATTGGATTCTTTTGGATAGATTTTAGGAGCACTTTTTCCGTCCTTCCAAACTTAACGACACTTCCATTATGACTTGCTAGAGATTGACAAGGCAACCCTTGGTGTATCATTTATGTTGTTAATTCCTACATTTATTAATAGATCAAATGGATTAAACTATGTTTTTTCCTAGCTATTTGAATTTCATGGTTGGTGTTGTTATTCTTATGTAGTCATTTTGAATCTCTTTCACTAAAGGTGCATATCTTTTTCCATTTGCTTCCATTTTTCAGTAAAATTTAATTAAAGGAATTAATCCCACTCTTTTTAGTTCAATCTCTAGTTTTTACCCTATTCTTAGGTGTTTTATGGGTACTTGAGAACAACTTAATGTGCTGATTTCTTTCAAGTTTACATGTATATTTCTACATAGAAAATTCATACATAAATCTAGCTCAAATGGAGAGGCATCTAGTAATGACAAGGTTAGATTACCTATAATTGTCATGTGGGTTTGTTCATCTTCTTAGTGCAGAGTTATGTGTTAATAATATATATCAATGTTACACAGGGATGTGTTCCTAAGGGTAAGGGACATGCTCTCCATGCTCTGAAGACATGGGTGCTCCAAGAACAACATTTCTCCACATCCCCTTTCGAGGGTATACAAGGAGACATGGCAGGGTATGTCCCCCTTAAAAACGAGATGCTTCCCTGCTATTCTTTTACCAAAGCCTGCCGGTTTGAAGAAAAAAGGAAATCAACTAACATAAAAACAAAATGAATGTTAACCTAATGCACAAATAGATGAGGAGAGACCTAATGAGGGACAACTTCGGTTGGTTGGTGTGCTATTTAATGTTCTTCATAATTCAAGTGATGCTAATTGAGAGTGACATCCCTTCAAGTGATGCTAATTGAGAGTGACATCCCTATTGTTGGTCTTTATTCCTTTGTATTGTTGTGTTGTTGAATGCAGAGGCTACTGGGGCATTCTCTTGAGCAATGATGCTCATTTGTCATTTGACAAGTTCATAGATTAGTTATCTTAAAACTTATATCTATATCTTATGAACATAATGAGAAGTACAATAATAATAAATGATTTGTGAATCATGATCATTATATTATCTTACATCATTACATATATGATATATTATTTATGATTCTATATGTTGATATATGCATAAAATTTCAAAAATTTATGATTGTATTTTTATATATTTTAATTTTAAAATCTTAGTATTTTGGGTAGACTTCTAAATAAAAACCTTAACATCCCCTATGATATTACTTAGAATTTGGGAAATGCTTCTATACATTTTTCAAATGCATTTCCTCACTTCAGTATCCATATGTTGATATATATCTAAATAAGTTAATTAAAAATATTTAACAATCCATAAAAATTTTGGTTTCATCTATCTTTAAACTATTCCTTTTCTTTCCTTAACAGAGAAGTATACAACACAAACTAACTTAAAAAAAAAGTCAGAAAATTTACAAGAGAAAGCATATTGACACAATTGATTGAATAGACATAAACTCCTTCCCTATTGTATAAAAATACTTTACAAACTTTGTTCAACATGCTTCAAATATTTGAAATTAACAATAACAGTGTTGCTTGGAAGATGAAGAAGCACTAAGTTCTATATTTATTTAATTTATTATGCATTCAGAGCAGCCTATTGCACACCCAGAGACTACCATCCCCGTACTTCATGTTTGGTTATTTATTAGACATCAATAAATATATGTTAGATTACGTAACGGCATGTTGATACAGAAAATATTCTACTCTGAAAAAATTGCCACAGACAAACCTTTCATCACAAGATCAATACCGAACATGAATTAACTATAAACATAGTAGAGGTGATGCCGACACATTTACCTTCTTTCCCACATCAATGAAATATAAGTGACTGCAAATACATAAATTTGCATTCGCAGACTATAGTAAAATATAAACACCATTTTCAATGCATACAAGCTATCTTGACATTAGTATCGGACATGGAGTCATTCTGCAGTAATATAATTTATAAATCGTGATGCATAGTTTGTGTATATCCATCTCGGGAGCATGTCAACTATCTACCTATCAGTTTGTTCTTTTGAATTTCTGATACCCGAAAAAACATTTATCCCAAATTAGGCAAATAATTTTGACCAAAGTTACAAGTTTGGCATTCCCTTTGTCAACAGATGCAACATATGAAAAGAGTCTGAAATTGTATTAATCAAAACTTTTGAAGTCCCATAAACTAACCCATGTTCACAATACATGAATGGTTCAACTTCATAATACCATATTTATATCTATATAGTATATTCAACGATAGCACAGATTGCCTGGTAGAAAAATCCAAGAGAAATGGGGAGTATGACTCAGCACAATGCCAGCAAATACATAGGTTGAAAATCTCAGAATCAAGAAGA
>LPNX010326694.1:0-33737 GCA_001517045.1 Pseudotsuga menziesii
TGGTCTGAGTTGCTTAGCCATGCTACATTTTTTTGAAGGTTTTATGGGCATGGTGGAGATGGAGGTTTGGAGGCTTAGGGTAAAATAAGATTATGATTATGATGTTTGGTTGGTTTGGTATTGTTGAGTGAGGGCTCAACGGCTCTCAGTCTATCACTAAGGGGTTGGTTGGCGGGAGAGCAGTCCCCCCAATTGTGGTTTCCATGTTGTTTCCCATAGTGATATGTTCTTTCTATTTCGGCCAACTGATCATCAGTGAAAGTGTAAGTAAGTCTTTCTCACAGGTCTAGGTATGTACTCTTGATTGTCCTTCTCGTGATTTATATTTTGGAATGTTAATTCTTTTTTTACTATTTGGGTCTCTTGTAATTATCCATTTATGGTTATACTTGTTAGTAATACTGCATAATTTCTACATTCTGCGAAATTATAAATCTATTATGAATACTTAGTTCTCTGGTAATTATTTGTTTTTATGGCTATAACTATTGTTAATCACATAATTCCTAAATTTTGTATGAACACAAATTTAGGGCATTACATCTGGTATCAAATCAAGGTTTCTAACCCTTGATCCCAAGGCCTTCCCAATAGGTTACGTAGAGATATACTTATATGTATATTCTTGGGATTTTTTTTTGTATAGTTTTATTTAAAATGAATTCCATTATAAATGTTGTTTATTTCCAAGTAGTTTTGTTTATCACAAATGTTTTAGTGTTTTTTTCCTTGACATAATTGATGTATATACATAACATTAGACATCGTATGCATTTCATCATCAACATTTTTCTTGCAAATACATGTGCTTGATACATGTTTTCAAATAGTTACTTGTCCTAAATAACAATATAGGGATCATTTAGAACTGGTATGAATAATAGAAGGGGAAAACAAGATTATTATAGAAAATAATTGTAATATAATGTAGTGACATTGGAAAATCAATGGTATGGACTAAGAACAGAGGAGATTCATGATCATCGAAATCAACTGAAAAACTTTTTTTTGAGTGTTATGTCATTTTGAAAAGATTCATCAATAAATAAAAATGCATAGTTAAAATGCTCTTGCCTGTTTATTGCAATACATCTTAACCCTAGACTTAGAGACAAAAATTTGCATAGGATGCAATCCCTTATATTTTGAAATGATTAATTATAAAATGCATTGTATTTACTATATCATTCTACATGTTCTTCGTATTTTGATCTTGTTCTTCTGAGATTGATTGGCACTTCCTTGATATTGCAGAGAAGCCAGCTCAGCGCGGATTCATGGCGGAGATTGTTCTGGTGTTTCGACAGGTTCTTGCCGTGGTTTCGTTTTCTTTCGCCATGGTTCCAAGCTTATCGCCGCGGTTTTTATTTGTTGGGGTTTCGTCGGTGGGTTTCATCCTTGATCCGGGGTCGTGGGCTTCGGCTCCAAAGATCGAGTGCGCGAATGGCTCATTTGTCACGATGGGTGGGCTTCGGATTCATGAATTGGGGTCGAGGGTTTTGGCTAACTTTCGAGGCTGCTGGATCTTCTATTGCAGTGAAAGATCGCCTGCCTTATGGAGGTGGCGGTGACTGTGGATATACTCTTGCGTGGCGACCCGTATTGTGTCCTTAGGGATTTCTGCGACGACGACGACGTTTTTAAGAGGTGGTGGCCTTTGCTATCGGCAGTATATCTGAAGTTTTGTGTGGTAGTGGGTTTTTCTGGTGGTCCTCGTGAGATATATTTTTTGGCTGAAGTTTTTGTAGTTACTACTTATGATTTGGGTTGTGATTCCCATATTTTCTGTGATGTAGCTGATATGCTTTTACAGTTTGGGACAGTTTTGTAATTTTTTGGTGATGACAATATGAGACAGCAAATATGTGACAATGTAGGGATCCTAGTGATCCTCTTACATGTGCAGATGCAATTTTGTTCCACTTTGAAATAAAATTATGAATTTTTTCCGAGGAAAAAAAAATACAAGAAGAACCAACAAAAGAACTAAATTCTATGGAACATTTTATTATCTAAGAGTTGCAAGAAAAATATTATGTAGGTTTTCAAAAAATATACTATATATATTAAGAGGATTAAACAAAATAGAGGTTAGAGCTTCTCCAAGGATGGAGAAAATTTCAAATGGGGGAGAGTGCTTGTAAATTATGTGACAAAATCAATATTTATGAATCAACACTTACCATTCTATATAAGTTAATCATTGAAAAATATCAATCATTCTAAGAATAATCTCGAATCGCTTAAATACGAGTTTATGATTTATTACATAAACAATTACATGTGATTTCATGGGTCAAATTAATTATTTAATGATTTTAATGTATAAATATATGCAACATAATACTATGGTTAGGTTTACCTCCTCCCTTCATGACAAGTAATGTTTGAGAAATAATTTATTTTCATAATCAAATAACTTCTATAACTGTTTTGAAGAAGCCAGGGTTTGCGGTTGCTAGGGCACTCCCGTTGCGCAGGCCCTCTCGGCCCCCTCGGTCTGCTTCGACCATGGATCCCACGGATCCAGACTTAGTGAGTTTTGATGCCCATTTTCTGAAAATTGTCGCCTCTCTTGCGCCCCCCTCGTCAAGTGCCTCTCCTCCGTCTCATTTCGTTAAACGTTCAGAAATCCCTAAGGTCAAGCTATCTTCAACAACTTCAAAGTGGAAAGTAGTCACGCTATCAGAGAAAGGACTTATTGGTTTGTTCACTGGCCTTTGGTCGTCACCCAGATCGGTGGAAATTTGGCTCAATAAAAATTGGAGATCTCTCATCCAAGGAGAAGTTAAGAAAATCTTCTGTGGGAAGGGCTACTTTGTCTTCATATTTGAGAAAAAATAAGATCGGGACCTCATCTTCAGAAATGGGCCATATTTTATGGGACCAAGAGGAATGTATCTTAACAAATGGGATCTTTCCTTCGACCCAGAAAAAGATATCCCTAAGGCAGTGCCAGTTTGGGTCAAGCTTCCCCATCTCACCCTCCATTGCTAGAATGGTGAAGACTTTCGGGCAATAGTTAATACCCTGGGCAAATATATTGACAAATTGAAACTGAAAGCTCCTATGTTCTCATGTGCTAGAATATGTGTTGAGGTCGATCTGGAGAAAGGTCTTCCTGAAGCCATCAATCTATCCATTGAAGGATGGAATCATCTCCAAATAGTTGATTATGAGCAAATCCCCTTCAAATGCAAATACTGCCATGAGTACGGGCATTTCGCCAAATACTGTCCAAACAACCCAGACAAATCTAATCCAGAAGACCTACAAGAAGAAGGATGGAATGTGGCAAGCAGGAAAAGGATTGCTAAACTGTCCTCAGCACCGCAACCCCATGTCCCGATAAAGAATGCATCTGAAAACAAGTTTGAAGCCCTCGCCAATAAGGAACCAGAGATAGACACCCCAGAGGAAAATGAGGAAGAGGTAATTTCCCAGGAACAAGAGATCCCAGCAAAAGCACCATCTCCAAAGCAAAGGGACTCTAGGGTGGGGGACTTCTCTCACCTAGTCGCCAGAAAGGAAGGAACAACCAATTCTGAAGGCTCAGTCACTCGTTTTAGGGCCAAATCAAGTTTTGAAGAAACCTAAGAAAATTCCAATGAAGAGCAGTAAACTCAATCCAAAGAGGGCAGAAGATTAAGCAAGACTCTAAGGGAGTAGGAAGCCGCAAGAGAAAAAGCAGCTGGGAAGCAATCCAATCTTGATTTCCTGGTAAAGAACTCATAGGTAAGTAAATATCTTCTCAGTGTCGAAGAAGAAAAAAAGGAAAGGGAAAAGGTGCTCCGTCAACTTAAGAAATAATGAAGTTGGTCTCCTGGAACTGTCGAGGATTAGGAGGTTCCCAGAAAACAGAAGTGATTAAAAGATTCAAATCAATAGAATTCATCTCTGTCCTCCTTATCTAGGAGACTAAAAAGACTACGAAAGACAGTGGCCCAAAGGAGAATGTTTTTCTATCAGTGCGAGTGGAGCCTCTGGAGGCCTTCTTACTTGGTGGGATAATAAGAAATTCTCCTTGCAAACAACCATCGAAAACAAAAATTGGTTGTTTGTGAAACTTGAAAATAAGGAAAACAAGGAAGCATTCTAGGTAGGGAATATCTATGGACCCACGATACAAGCTCAGAAAGAAAATTTCTGGAAATCCTTGGAGGAACAATGCGAAGGGAAAAAGTAGACCCTTTGCTTCATTGTTGGTGACTTTAATGTTACTATCTCTGCAGCCGAGCACAAAGGAGGAGTCAAAGTGAGGGATCCCTTTGGAGAAAGGTTGGAGGATTTGGCTTTGTGCTGGGGTTTAACGGATATCAAACCAAAGAATGTGGTTTATACCTGGAGAAACAAAAGAATTGGGCCAAGACATATAGCTGCTAGGCTGGATATTGTTCAAGCTCCTATGTTCGGCAGTTTCTGACCACAAGCCTTTATGTCTTTTATTTCTTCCCGTGGAGAATTTGGAGCCCCTCCCCTATAGGTTTAACCATCTATGGTTGGAATTGGAAGGGGTTCTGGATATCATCTATAAGTCTAGCACGACTTCATCCCAATATCGCTGGCTTTCATACGGGAGCAAAAGATCAAAAGGGTAAAGTCTGCTCTCAAGCTTTGGGCCACGCATCACTATTAGGAGCCATCTCTTAAGAAAATTGAAATTGTCAAAGAGATGGAAAATATCCAAGAGTATATGGAGAAAACTGAGATAACCAGAGAGCTCTTTCTCTGGGAAATAGAGCTGGAAAAAAGCCTACAAACCATCCTAAGGAAAGAGGAAGAAGGTTGGAGGTTACGGTCTAGAGTCCTTTGGCTCAAGGGGGGCGATCAAAACACAAAATGCTTTCAAAATTAGTGCAGAGAGAGACACAAAAGGAATACCATGAAGGAGATGAAAACTGAAGATGGCACATTTATATCGGGGCAGGCGGCAATCAACACTGAGGTAAGAGGTTTCTTTGAAAATATTTATAATAATGAAGAGGATGTTTCTCAAGAAAATATGGATGAAACGATTAGAGACATTCCCGCCCTGATCAGCCCAAAGGATATCCAATTCCTCGAATCCCCCATATCTGAAGAAGAAATTAAGAAGGCCATTTGGACCCTCCATCCTGATAAGGCCCCCAGGCCTGATGGTTTCCCCATTCGTTTCTATAGGATGTTCTGGTCTTTAATAAAAAAGGATCTCTTGTGACTTATTTCCTGGATGGCTAAAGGGAAAATGGGAGGAGCCACCAATTCCACTTTCTTAGCTCTGATCCCAAAAGAGCCTAACTCTTCCTCAATTAAAAGATATAGGACTATCTCCCTCTGTAAGGCCTCCTACAAAATATTTTCCAAAGTTCTATCCCTTAGACTCAAGGAAATTATCCCTTCCTTGATCTCTCCCAATCAAGGGGGTTTCATCTCAGGTCGCCATATTAGTGATAACATCCTTCTGATGCAGGAGGCGATCCACTCCAATTCAAAGAAGGGGGAAGTAGGTATGACCATTAAGCTTGACTTAGCCAACGCCTTAGACCTCTTAAGGAACGCTTTCACTCTGTTGCTGCTTAAAAAGTTTGCTTTCCCTTCCATCTTCATAAATCAAGTTCAAGCTTGTATTAACTCTCATTGGGTAGCTCCTCTAATCAATGGGAGACCCACTGAATTATTCAAAGCCACTTGAGGGATCAGGAAGGGTTTCTCCCTCTCTCCTTTTCTTTATATTCTAGTCGCTGATTCCCTGAGCATAAGGATTAATAGACTTCAAGAAGAAGGACTTATCCCAGGCATCTCCTTTAAAACCGGATTCCAACCTATTAATCATGCTCTTTTTGCTGATGATACCATCCTATTGGGCAGTGCCTCCCCTCAAATTGCTAGAAATTTCTTAAGGCCTCTCGAACTCTTCCTCCGTTCCTCTAGCAGTTCTGCAAACTTGGATAAATGTCAGCTCTATGGCTGGAATAGAAACGTGACTACTCTTTGAGACATATCCCAAATCCTCCACATTCGTGTCAATCATGATTGGACTTATTTTATCTATCTGGGCATCCCCATAGCTAAAAAAACCTTTGCTTCTTTCATGTGGGCTTCTGTCATTCAAAAAATAAAAAACAAGATTCATTCGATGGGTTCCAAGTGGTTAAACTTGGTAGGAAAAGTAACGCTCATTCATTCTATCCTCTCTTTGTATCCCATCTACTCCAGCTCAATGATATTGGCCCCTAAGACTGTCATAAACAATCTGCATAGAAATCAGAAAATTCTTTTGGCAGGGAGGAAAGGTGCATAACAAAAAATTTCATCTGGTAAAATGGACCACTGTCAAATCCCCAAAACACAAAGGAGGTTTGGGCATAAGAGATCCAGAGCAAATGAATAAAGTGCTTGGTGCAAAACTGGTCTGGAGATTGGCTACTGGTAAAAAAGAATGGTGGAAAGAAGTAATTAGGAAAAATTATATCAAGAGCTCGAGATCCAAAATCTTAAACTGCACTTGGGATGGAAAGGGTACCTTTCTTTGGCTTTTGTGCAAATATTCTCTCAATATGATTCAATCTAATTACTAATGGATCCCAGGAAATGGAAAAAAGATCAAGATATGAGAGCATAGGATATTGGGGCATCCTTCACTATCCTCGTTCCCGGAATTGGGAGAGTTTTTTGAATGGCACGTGACAACGGTATTATTTCCCTCTTCGACCTCTCCTCATGGAATCAGATTAGCAGTTGGATTGGATGGAGAGCGATTCATCCACCTGAGCATTTGGAGGCTGCGAAGAATTTCCTATTCACCACTTTGCAAGGCAAGGCTCTGATAAGTAAACCCTCAAAAGATACTCTTGGTTGGGGCAAAAATGGCACGTACACGATTAAAGAAGGATATAAGAAGTTTTCTTCTAATTCATCAGCAGCAGAAGTATATGGAAAAAGGTTTGGCAATCGGATTGTATCCCTAAGGTAAACTCTTTCATCTGGTTATTGATGCACAACAAATTGCTTACAGCTGAAAAGCTCAGGAAAAGGGGGATTGCAGGCCCCTCTAGATGTGCTCTTTGCAACTCTGATTTAGAAACAATGGTTCACATTTTCCTTCAATGCAACGTCTCTTTGAAAGTATGGATGTCCATTCTCCTTCCCCTTGGCTCTCTTTTCAGTCCTTCGGATTCCCTTGATCAAATCCCTGCTAATTGAAATAAGCAATTCCCTAGCAATCTCAGTAAGAAATCCATTCTTAAGCGGCTCTGGAACACCATTCCAAAGAATCTTTGCTAGCAGCTATGGTTGTCCAGAAATAGAGCAATTTTTAAAGAAGAGAAAGTAGTTCCAACCCAAATAGTTTCTAAAACTGTGGGCATGATATCAGAAAAAATTGCCTCAAAAGGGATTAACTACCCAGACTTAGAAGATCTATCGGAGCCAATTTATTCTTGGTGCAACACTTTTCTCAAAAGAATCTCCCCTCAGTCCAACTATATTATCTCTCAGCCTAAAACCCTCAATAGCTATCTATTCTAGGAGATAAGGAAAAATCCTGCTGAGTTTTTGAAATGGCTTTAGGAAAATAATTCTTTTGCCTTATTTTTTGATGGTGCCTCAAAAGGAAATCTAGGGGTGGCAGGTGCGGGAAATATCTTACTGGATCCCGAAGGACAAACGGGAAAAAAAATTTGCTTGGGGGATGGGCCACAAGAGGAACAATGAAGCTGAGTGGATGGCTCTCTTGCAAGGACTTGAACTTTTAGACTCGACAACTACACCCGAGCTAGAAATATTTGGAGACTTGAGGCAAGTCATATACAAAATGATCAATGGATACTCCACAGGATCCATCAAGTGCAGAAGGCTGTATGATAGAATCACTCCCCTCCTCTCGAATAAAGTTGAGTTTTTCCATATTCTTTGAGAAAATAATGCTCTTGCGGACGCTCTAGCTATTTCAGGGGCCTCCCTTCCCTAAGGTCACATTTTCATTAATGACTTAGACATTGGTTTCAAACCAATTCCCTAATGCTTAGAAAGAACCCTCTCTTAAGATCTCACCCTATCCTAAGTCACACCAAAATAATTTTTATGGATTATGGTTTAAAATTTGATTTTCCCTATGGCGACGTGTGGCCTCTATTCATCTTTAACCTCTCCATGAATCCTCCTGCATTAAATTTCCATCCCTTCAGGATTAAATACCCATTCAGAAGGCATGCTCCACACCAACCCCCGCTGTGTACCATGGCTTCATATTGAAGCTTCATCTGCCCCTTCGCTCTTTTTGATAGCCACAACTGCAATGAACCTCAAGATGTTTATCTGGAAGAAGTCTTTCTCACTGATAGGTCTGGTTTCGATGAAGGCTCTGCTCAGGTGATCCCTTGGGAGGCCTTGCCTCTGCTAAGGAGTTTTGTGAAGGAGAGACTTGTGCTTGCTGTGTTCCTGAACTGTCTCTGCCCATCCCATAGTGCTCTTGGTTCTTCTTGGCGCTCAGTTTCAGGCCCCATGACCACTGAAATCAGCTTCAGACAGCTCCTTCTCGAAGGTAATATTCCGACCCTTGGTTTTAATTTCACTGGTTGGGAGGAAGGCTCAATAGGTACTCTCTCTTGTCATAGTAGATAGGATTGTGACACCCTGCAACAAGAAATTTTCATTCTCATTTCTGTTTACAACAATTTGTCCTCTAGAAGTTGGTGTTGCACTCTCTGTAGTGGTCAGGATTTTGATTTCTCAGGCTCCATGCTTAATAGGCTATCAAGTTTGAGTATTAATAGTCACAGCTCAGGCCAATACTTTCACTGAAAATAGGGAATGGACCGTGCAGGGGAAAATGCTGGTCTCGCAGACTTAAAGGCAAAGTTACTACGTTTATATGAAATGGTGGAAATAGGAATTATGGACAATAGGGAGACAACCTGTTGAGGCCTAGAAAATTGTAGGTAACATCAGTTAGGGATTCTCCCCAGTAAACATTCCCAACTAGCCCGTTACTGTTTGGTATGGGGAATTCGTCCGGTTTATGGTCTGGCTACCATAAGAAAAAACAAAAAGTTTGATTAATAAACCAAGGCATTGGTGAAAATCAAAACTAGCCATTGAAACACTCTCTATTTTCCCTATGAAACATCGGCGATATAAAGGAATACCGCCCCGATTCACTGGTCAACCCACTTCCAACAACGATAAATGAAAACAAAAACAAAGTGTTAAGTGTTCAAAAGGCCTTCGACTGGGTGGCGTTAAAGTTAGTTCGTCTCACCTCTGACACAACGGTGACGAAAAGAACTAAAAATCTGACTCAAACATAAATAGACTTCCGATAGCGACGAAGGAGACCATTCAGAACAAAAGGACATCATTTTCAAATCAAACTTTAAACTCCACAGTCAAAGCATTGGCAGACAAAAAGCAGTTTTCCGAAAAGCATAAAAGCAATTTACCTCAATTTCAACTTCAAACAATCCAAATTGTAGCAGAGGAAAAAAAACAGTGTTCAACAATCCAAACAATCCCATGTGAGATAAAAACAATAAGGGAGGTCCAAAATTTTAAAAATTTGGGAAAAAAGTTGCAGTTGCAACAATTGGTGACTACCTGGTGAACCCAGATCTCTGGACAATTTCTTCCTTAAGTAACAGACTGTTTCACAATAAAACCAACATGTTGAATTCTTCTAGATGTCTGGATTTCCCAAATGGAAAATATATGTACTTTTAATCATTGATGATAGTCCAATTTAGGAAAATGGAAACCAAGATTTCAAAGTCAAGATAACTCTTTTGAGGCCAGGAATATGAGTTTCATTTTTTACCTTTGTCTTCGGGTAAATTCCAGCTTGGACACCACAGGATTGTAACATATGGTAAACAAAAATATTCATTTGTTCCTCATTCCCATGCCATTTTGCTCTTTTTGTGCTTTTGGACTTTTTGTCCTTTTTGAGTCCTCCTGCATGCATTTCTTTCTAAATTTTTTATTCAGGCTCCTCTATCCATAGTGTCCTTTTGTGTGAGAGATGTTTTTACTTTTCAGCTCACGGACGGAGAAGAAATTTTGGCAATTTTGTACTCATATGGTTCAGTACTTTGTTTTGATACATATTGCTTTCTTAGGAGTTTTTTTATACTCTTATTTGCCTTTTGGCTTTCAATTCTTGGCATGGGATCATTTATATATAATATACTATTTACCGTGCTTCATTTCCATGGGTCTTTTGCTGTCACCCCCTAGGACATTTTTAAATGTGAGATGGATGGAGCCTCGAAATAGTATTCCGGACCCTTTGATCCTGAGTTAATTTACAAGGATTAAGTAGGACTTCAATGTGTTCATAGCCATTTAGGAAAACTGCTAAACTAGAAGAAATTATTTCAGATAAATCAATAATACACAGTCTTATAATCAAGGATTTTAGTTAATCCAGAACTCTGATGCTCTCCATGGAAACCAAAAGTTTGCTTCTTTTATTTAAATCAATCAAAATCTAAGTAAAAACAAACAAAAATAAAATAAGTCAAAATAAACAACCAAATGAGTTTATTTATGTACAAGATAAAACAAAAATCAAGAAAAATAAGGTTTGAGAACTAAACCGTTAACTGGTAAGTTCTCTTCCCACCCCTGTAAATCTTGCAACTTGTAGGTCGAGGGGCCAAGCTTTGCTGCAATCTGAAAAGGGCCTACCCATAACTGTTGAAACTTCATTTGTTTCCCCTTTTCATCATGCAGGTGATCCCACTTAAGAACCAGATCTCCTACTTCAAATTCCCTTTTTCCAACTTTGTGCTTATCAAACCACCTTTTCACTACTTCCTGTTGATGCTTAAAACGTTCTTTGGCTTTGGACCTAGACTCTTGCACCTTCAAAAGATTATAGATTCTAACCTGAAGGATTTTGTTATCTGTGCCTCTAGACTCCTGAGCTATTATGGAAGATGGTAGCATAATATTGGGAGGAAGAATAGCTTCTTTTCCATAAACAAGGGTATATGGTGACACACCTAAGGAATTATTTGGCATGACCCTATCAGCCCATAGAGCATTCGGTAATGCTAAATGCCAACTTCTCTGTTTTTCTATCATAGTTTTCTTTAAGATCCTAATCAGATTCTTGTTTGTAGATTCTGCCAAACCATTTCCTTATGGGTAATAGTTTGCAGAATAATGCAACTTGATTCCTCTTTCATGAGCAATTGTAGTTAATATAATAGAAGAAAAATAAGTAGCATTATCAAAAACCAAGGAAATTGGAATCCCAAACCTGGTCATAATATGATCTTGCAAGAAATCCATGACCGCATCTTCATTCACTTTACGTAACGGAATGGCCTTCACCCATCTAGTGAAGTAGTCAGTTGCCGTCAAAATGTATTTGTGTTGGAAGGAAGAATTTGGTTTTATCTCTCCAATGATATCAATTCCCCATTGCTCAAATGGTTCTGTTATCATCACAGGCTTCAATGGTCCTACTGCTTTGGCTTGTCTTCCCCCACACCTTTGGTAGATATCACACTTTTTTACATGGGTATGCGCATCCTTGAACAATGTGGGCCAATAGTATTTGGCTCTGAGAATTTTATGTGCTATTGTATCTCTAGAAAAATGACCTCCAGCAGGCCCATCATGTAACTTTGTTATGACCTTCCTTGCATCTTCTTTCTCTAAGCATCTAAGAAGAACTCCATCATAATTCGTTCTGAATAATATTCCATCAATGATCTGATATGAAGTTGATTTAAGGCACAATGCTCTTCGTTGCTTGGAATTCCAATGTTTTGGCAACAATCATTCCTGAAGGTAATGAACAAGGTCTCGATACCAGGAATCTGGAGCTATGAAAAGAGGACATACATCCATCATATGTAACTCAGCTTCATTGTCCCAATTGTTTTCTTCATTGTCTTTACCTTCAGCCATTAGTTTGCACAATCCTTGCCCCTTTAATATAGATGCTGGTTTGAATTCGAGATCATATTATTGTAAAGCCGTTACCCAGCTTCCTCTTCTTTCTCCTAATTCCTTTTTCACAAAAAGAGACCTTACGACTGGGTGTGGAACTATTACTTTAGTCCGGTTCTTAAGTATGTATGGCCTGAATTGTTTTACCACTTTGAAGACTGCATAAGCTTGTTTATCCACAGCTGGGTAATTCAATTCGCCCCCCTGCAGACTAGTGCTCATAAATGATATGGGGTACTCATCTCCCCCATCTTCCTTCTGAGTAGGCATCGCTACCAATGAATCATTAGATGCGAAAGTGTACAAAATAAAATATTTTTTGAAATTTGGAGTTTTAAGAGATGGTGCATGTGCAATAGATGTATTTATTTTACTAAATGCATTCTTTTCCACATCAATCCATTTGAATTGTAAACTTTGTTTCACCATTTGCTGCAAAGGTTTAACAATTTGAGCAAAATCCGGTACAAACCTTCGCACGAAATTAATTGTCCCCATGAACGATTGCATACCTTTTTTGTTATGGGGTAAAGGGATATGTTCGATGGCCTTCATCCTTTCTGGGTCTATGGAGATCCCTTTTTTAGAAATGACGTGACCTAGTAGCTTTCCTTCTATAACCACAAACACACACTTCTTGGGATTCAACGAGATACCATATTTTCGGCAACGCTCAAAAATTTGTTATAGATGGAATGCGTGTTCTTCCCTCTTATTTGAAAATATCGTGATATCATCGAGATATACCACAACACTACGGCCAATCAGACTGTAGAAAGCTATATCCACGGCCCTTTGGAAAGTAGCTCCAGCATTTATGAGTCCAAAGGGCATTCTTCTGTACGCAAAAGTTCCCCACCTTGTTCTGAATGTAGTTTTAAGTCTGTCTTCTTCAGCTAATAACACTTGATTGTAGCCAGAGAATCCATCTAATAATGAAAATAACTCAGATACTGAAACCATCTGCAATATCTGTTCCATGGGTGGGATTGGATAGTTGTCTTTATCCGAAGCACAATTTAGGTTTCTGAAATCCACACATAGCTTGATTTCTCCAGATTTCTTCCTTACTAGTACTAGATTCGAAGCCCATTCCAAGTGTCTGACTTTGAATATAATTTTAGCATCCAATAATTTCTTCACTTCATTCTGAATTAAAGGCTCCAGTTTTGGATGCATTTTTCTCAAAGGATACTGATAAGGATTGACTCTAGATCTAAGAGGGATGACATGCTGTATAATCTTGGTGTCATATGTTTTAATCTCTTCATATGTCTAGGAAAACACACCTTTGTACTGTTTGAACAAACTGATGAACTTATTTCTTTCACCCGTAGAGCAACACTTTCCCAAAATCACATATTTGGGCTCAACTTCAGTTCCTAAATTTATCAGCTCAAATTGTAAAGATGAGCTATGAGTCTTGACATTTGCTTGCCTTCTGAATTTGTTGTCTAGATCAAACATTCACTCTAAGGTCCTGACTCCTTTAGGAATAAAATTGTCGAATTTTAACTCAGCTTGATGTTCTTCATCATCAATAATTGCCCCTTTGAAAGTCTCATCATTCGTCAAACATTCCATAATTTGTTGATCATCATCAAAAACCCGTAAATTGGTGATCATGTCCGAAACCGAAAGCCTGAAAAGTGATTCAATAGAACATCTATTATTAGAGGGTACAAGCCTTGCAGCTGAGGTAGCTAACAAGTCAGCTGCTGCATTCTTTAGTCTAGGAATGGATACAATATTAAATGCATCACAATTTCTAAGCAAACCCCATACTTCATTATGATAAGCTTTTAAATGAGGTGAAATGTAATGTATTTGATTTCGAATCTGTTTTACAATTATTTCAGAATCCCCATACACTTTTAGATTTTCTACTTTTAATTCAATTGCTTTTCTTAGTCCCTGAACTAATGCTTCATATTCGGCTATATTATTGGTACATTCAAACTCTAATGTACATGAAAGAAAATGTTTATTTTTCTTTGGATCAATCAGGACACAGCCGGCTCCTGATCCTTCCAATGTCTTAGATCCAAAAAAAAAGTGTCCAAAAACTATCTACTTCTATTGTAATTGAATAAAAAACTACATCTGAAACTAAGTCTACTATATTACAATCAATCTCATCAACCCGTGAAAATCGAAGGAGATCGAGCTGGGTGTCTGGTGTACCGCTGGCTTCTTCCGCTTGGTAGTTTCCCAATTCTAGTTCAATGAAGTAATTCCCCAATACAGAATTCACTGGTTCATTCTTACCCTCCAACTGAGTAACATTGTGCTTCATGTGGGGCTCTCTTAATACTTTAATTTGATTGGGACTTCCCTTATAAAGAAACCACAGATGTGACCAATCTGATGCAAAATATCCATTTAGATTTGCTAACTGTTGACGGGCCGAATTGGCACAACAGTCAACTAAGAGACAACCCGATCCAAAAGCTTTCAAAGCTGCTCTCAGTCGTTAGATAGCTGTCCTTGACGGGATTAAGGCCCCGTTGCCTTCTCTTAAATCACTTCTAATTAAAGGAAAGAAAATGTTTACTAGCTGAATTTATACTGCACTAATGAATATACAAAGAAGAATGTTAAAAATGATTACTAAGTTAGTTGATATGTTACACAACTAAAAATTAACCTAGTTAACCAATTAATATATGAGTACAAGAACAAACTCAACCAATTACATAAATTACACTATAGACACCTGTACATTCATAATAAGACTGAAAGGTAACTTGGTAGAATGTAAATGAAAAAATCTGATTCAATATAGTTCCTACAAATTGAATAAAAACTACCACTTATATATCCTAAATATCCTATCCTGATTAGGAGCATGATAATATTAACCCTGGAATCAACTTGCAAATAATGATACTGTGCAGACAATCCTGAAAACATTCAGAAATAAATTCTGAAAAGGAACAAGACAACACACAGAACTAATATATCACATATATTATAATGATAACATCAGATTTACTACATGACATAAATTTGCAAGTAAAACCAGCATAGATCGACAATTAAACATGATGCATTTGCACATTTCTTTAAAGAAAAGTGACAAAACACAAAGACTACGAAAAGAAATAACAAGATCTTATGATACTATAAGTACATCTCCATAGTAAAAATACTGCAAAATATACTTATATATATCTCCAGTCAAAGGATGCTGCAACTGCTAACAAAAAAATGTCTTTAGCTACAAAAAATGATAAAGTGATCCTGCTTAGTCTCTTTCCCAAACCATCGACCTCCATTACAGTAAAACCTGTCTCCTTAAATACATTCAATCTCATATAGAGATATTTCTAGAAAACAAGAATCTACATCATCGTAATCTTAACCAATTTCATCCAAAACAGAAAAATGACAAATGAAATTGTCATTTTTATATACGTTATGATATCCCGAAACTGAAAAGATTCGACCTATAGTGCTAGATCATAAAATGATAAATACACTAGTAAATTAATGACACTTGGGAGACAACATATCCATAATTGAAAACGATTTCAACTAATTCGTTCATAATTCTCCGGAGATCAACCTGAAAACGAGCGATCACCAAAATCTAGGAAAAACGCATCTGCAACACCACACAGTAAGAATTAGCACAAACACACGAGTAAATAAAACAAATTAGATAATCCACCAATCAATTCAAAACAATACCTGGAAAGCAAAAATAACTTCATTATCATTTGCTGCTTTTACTTACAAACTTCAAACCTGAAATACTTCCTAGACATATATACAATAGTGAGTATTTCCAAAATGCTATGATTTAACAGGGGAATTGAAAACCTGTATGTTCACACCAGTCATTGGAGCCTGTGAGTGACCTTTAAGTTGCATCAAAGTGACCTGAGCATTCAGCTCATGAACCTTTTCTTTATTTTTACGATTCTCATGTTGAAGCTTCATAACTCTCCGGATTAATTTGTTCTTGTGTCTTTTCAGATGCAAGATGCATTTATCAGCTGAATCGGATTTCTCCTGCAACCTCATATTCTCAGCTGTCACAGAATCACTACGTGCTGACACCTCAGTTATTTCTACCTCCATTCTACGTATTTTATCCAGCAAACAATTTACGAATAATGGGTGAATTGCTTCACTAATTCGACATGAACCAGGTAGATTTCCTTCCACAGGTTTTCCCTCTATTTGAGGATCTAGCACAGAGTCAATTTGAGGATTCTTATCAGAGATATGAGGACTGTTCTCTACATGGCGAATGATAGGCTCATGATCCAAATCAGGGCCATCATGCGAGACAGGTCTATTCTCCTCATCATCTAATACGACCGTTTCAATGTCTTTGTTATTCTTTACAGGGGACTTAACACCATTGACTTTGGACGCCATACTCCTGGTAAATCTGCCGGTAACCTTAACATTCGTCTTCTTGCTCGTCTGTTTGTAGGGTTTTTCATTACGGTTCAGCGTTACCAAGGAAAGGTTTAAAGATTTCCTCCTACGCTTAGAACACATGGGAGAGCCAGGACTTTGCACAGGATAAGGGGCGGAATCTTCGTGGACACTAGGGCTTGCACGATCATTAGGGTTTGGCATAGGATTATGTACAGGTGGATTTGGAACTTCACAAGGCTGCTGATGCCTTACACACTCCTCGGTGCAATCAAACTGACAATGGAAAAACGCCATAAAGCCATTCTGTTCAAGAAAATGGTCCCAGGTCTGATTTCGCTTAGACAACTCCCTCTCCACTAACATTCTAACAAGACCATGGTGGAAAAGACTCCGACTGATATTCTTAGGCCCTTTTTTTATGGCCACAGACATCTTATTCATGCTTTGAACTAAGTAATGGGGTAAATTGATAGGCAGACTGAGGAAAACAGTCATCAATTTAAGATGATAAACATATGCATAAGAAAGACGACCCTCACAAGTCACATACCTATGAATGACATCCAACACAGGCCTCCATTCCTTCTTAAAATACTTGCACGACACACCAAACCTGAAAGAAACGTCCTGGCAGGGGTTTTTTAACATTTGCCTCCATTCAGTAACTTTCATCTGCTTGGATTTAAACCAACGTTCTCTTGCTAACGACAGGCCCGTAGCTAAAGCGACTGAGCGCTCATCAACCTTGAACTGAAGGTCGGCCACCTTAACTCTAGCATCAACCAGCGAGAGGGAAAATAACCTTGTAACTTCAGGGTTCGAGTCTGTGAACTTACAAAAAAATGGAAGCCACCCGACTGCTTCTACTTTGGCTAGGAGTTTTGGGTTGTCTTCAAGAAGCTTTGTATTGTTAGGTTCGACCCTGAAAACTAGAGCCATGGCTATGAGTGAGAACGCACACAGTGGCGCACAGAGGAGATACAATGGATCACAATAACACAGAACGCTGGAGAGAGACCATTCGGGATGCAAGCCAAGCAAACGCCAAAAATAATGAAACTCGACTCTTTCATAAATGAAATGCGACATGGGTAAACTCAGACAAGAACCCTGTAAACTCGGCATGAGCGAACATAAATGATTACACAGAGAAGTGATCACAATAATGGAAAAATAGGGCAAAGAGTCTAGAACAAACTCACTTAGTCATGATTTATTCGGCTCGATCAACATAAAACCACACATTGCACAGAGTACAGATGTTCAACGAGTAGGAGGACACGATGTTATGCTCGTACTGCGATTGAATGTCGTTACAGATTTTCGTACGTGTATAATGATGACATATCAACCTTCCATCAAGTAGATCGGATTTGGAGATAGCGACACGGATCGAACCAACCATAAGGAGTGAACCTTAGGCGTTAAAGCACAAACCTTGTTATATAATTATTTCAACCTTTGAAAATGATGATTACGCTACGTGAAAACACATATGGCATAACCCCTTACGTTAACCCCAATCATTAAGTGCAAAATATAAGTTACGCATGGAGAACATTGCAAAGATCGAAACTAAACACTTATGGTAGGACCAAGCATGATTCGAAGATTAGAGGATGAAATTTGGATAAGGCACCCCGGCATGAAATATTTAGCCTTTCATGTTCTATGACCTTGTCAAATTTGCAATTAACAATTGCTGAATATTCAAATAAGGCTTATGGTGCGGCTATGGTTAAAAGCATACGAATCCATTCAAAATAATGATTTAATATAGTAATTTTGTCAACTAGCAATAGTTCACAAGGTTATAAAAATAATTTGAATTTCACCATTTCAGTAGCTAATGGAATTTCATCGTTTCAGTAGCTCCTGATTCTATAGATTGAAATGAGAAATTCAAATATTTCATCAAGCAAAATTTCATTTTGTTTGATGATTTTTTTTTTTTTAAGGCTGTTGAGTAGGAGCACAACACTAACCAATCCTGACTCAAAACAAGTCCATAAGCCTCAGGTATGTCTGCTACTACAATATCGATGAACTGACATACCTTTTCATTTGAAGATAATCAAATCAGAACATCCTCCATTTCCCCAATTACCTTCACAGCTGTTCTGTCTAACTGAATAACCTGCCAAGTAGATGGTTTAGGTTGTCCATTTATCTTCTTGCAAACTGAAAGTGGCGTAACATTGACAGATGCCCCTGAGTCTACTAAACAGTTGTGCACATTATGGTTGAAAATTTCAAAAGTCAGGAGAAATGGTGGGGTTTTGTATTTAGACTTACCTCCCACACTTGCTTCACCAATTTCTTCTTCTTCAGGTTGGTTATCAGTGGGAATCTTTTCCTCTGGTATTTCAAGTGCTTTTAATTATTGTTCTTTCTGCTGAGGCACATTACACATTTCAAATAGTGAGATATTTGCCTTGGCCCTTTTAATATCTTCCACAATATTATATTCCATCTTATGTTCTTTGAGATTCATTTTCACATTATCAATATTCTCTTCAACAGGCTTAACAGGCATGTTGATTTGCTTCAGATTTTGACTGGTAATGGTAAATTCAGGTATTTTATCAGTTGTGGTGATTTTCTGAAGCTTCTTTACATTCTCTTGAAGTCTCTTAATTTTCGGGAGTATTGATCTATCTTTATTTAAGAAACCTTGACTTCTTGTTGTCATGTTTGTTTATGATATTTCTTCTTGTTTCATATAACCTTCTTCTTCAGTATCAAACATCAAGACACAGTCCCATAAAACCAGAGCATCATCCTCTCTTTTTTTTCTTCTGTGGATTTACTACCCTTTTCTTCCTCATCATTAGCCTCTGTTAGTTTGGAGTCCAACAACTGATTCATTACTAATGTCATCGAATTTATCCATTGGGGGCAATTTTTTTTAGAATGAGGCTGCTGATGAAAGGTGCAAAAATTATCCATACCCACCTTGGTTAAATTCATTGATGCAGGACTGTGTGGAGGAGGTTTAGATTGATTGTTATCTTCTCTCCTTTTATAGTAAGGCTTATAAGATTTCTGAGCTTCCTTTTCCTTTTCCAAATCTATTATTCTGTTGGATAGCTTTTGCATCATCTTCACCATTCCATCAAAGTCATGTGACTGCTCCTCCTTAGGCTTAGTCAGTAATAAGGCTTTCTTACCAAAAGTTTTTTCTCCCGACTGCTCAGGATAATCTTCTATGCTCTCTTTTTCAGCTTCTACTCTCTCAGCTTCTTCATAAGTTTCTGATAACGTAGGTTTGACTTTCATCTTGGAAAACATGGCCAAATCAGGCCCTAGAGCTGAAGTATAGTATTCAATCAGAACTTTACTAGAGGGCTTATCAGTTTTAGAATTTTTTTTAGGATAAGCAGCAAACCTTTGGGTGAAACTATGCATTTTTTCTTTTCTTTCTTTCTTCAAAGTGCATAACCCTTTCATTAGAGCTGCATGATTTTTCTGGGATGTATATTTACTTCTGAATATTCTTTCAAATGTGTCCCAGTCTGTGATTGAGTTTGCAGGCATAGAAAAATACCATGAGGCTGCTACTCCTTTTAGGTTATGTGGAAACAATCTGGATACTACATCTTCATGTTCTCCAGCCCTTAGTCCTTCTATAGCCAAGTAAAATCTTTGCAAATGATCATCTACTAAAATATTTTCACTGGGGTCAAACTTGGGCAACATTTTCTCAAAAGCCCGAGGTAAGTCATGCAAAGGAGGTGCCAGGTTTAAATGTGATATAGACCTCCATGAAGGTGGTGGATTTGGTGGGTTGCGTGGCTGATTTGCGTTTACATTAGCCATGATTCTAGGTGGAAAATGAGGCGGTGAATGAACAGGAGTATGAACAGGTGAACAATAAGGTGTATCTGGGCCTAACTGATTCAAAGGTTGAACAACTTTGTGTAAGGCTATTTCTGCCAGTTCTTCAAAATCTCCAACCAATACTGCGTCTTCCAATATAGGGCAGTATTTCTTTCGATTTTCTCTTCTGGTTAAGGCAGGGATAATTGTTAATCCTCCAATCTTCTTAGCATATGCCCTAGTAAATATTCTCAGATCATCAACTACTTCATTATCGACAAAATATAGATGCTCTTTACCATTCTCTTCAGGAATTGGATTGGTAAACAAACTGCTTTTAGAACTGTCACTGGTGGAATAATCTCGAGAAAATGGGTTTCCTCAGCCAGCCATGCATTGGTGGCCCTCCTTCTAGTGCCAAAAAGTGTCGAGGCCTGGAAAATCACAGGTAACAATAGTTAGGGATTCTCCCCAATAAATGTTCCCAACTAGCCCATTACCGTTTGGTATGGGGAATCCGTTCGGTTTACGGTCCTGGTACCGTAGGTCAAGTAACAAAATAAAGGTTTTTATCGGTTACGGCCCAGTCCACCGTGTATGTTTTTAGTTTTTAGTTTTTAGTATGATATGCAAGTGCCTATCTAAAAATGCAGATTGATAGAGAATACAAGGAGCGGTCACAATGTGATGCGTAGGTTCTTACCTCTCGTATTAACTCTCTCGCATCTAAATCAAACACAGCAAGAAACTAAAACTAATTACCTAACCTATCCCTAAGGAGCAAGATTATCATTTATCAATGAGTAATGTATTTCTGTGCATGCATTAAGAAAAATCACAGATAGCTGTTACTTATTTCAAAACACATGAACATTAATAGATAGATGAACAACAAGATAGCTTATTGTTTATGAAAAGCCTTCATTACTCATAGTGGAAATTTCATAGAATAAACTAGAGATCATTCATAAAAATAACATAGGTTCAAAGAGTTAGATGATCTCATAGTTAATGGACACAAACCTGAAAACGAAATAGTTCACATTCAACACATCCATGGCACAACATTTGAAAAGTTCCACCAAGCTTTCTCCAACAGGAAACTTGTAATTCTTATTGCAAAAGGAAATAGTTCTTCTTACAACATGTTCTCACAAATCTCATTGGGAAAACGTCCCTCCTCCTCCCTCTAACTTTCCTATATTTATACAAAACAACAAAACCCTCGTGTTGCCCCCCCAGGTGACCTTTGGGCTCCCCCAACCATTTAATCTCACAATTTTGTCTTTTGTGAGTGCTCATGATACATTCAATACGTTATACTTTAGATTAAGACTTAAGAGGACCGGCTTGGTACATGATGAACCTTTTCCAAGCTTGGGCCTCTACTGCTATCAATTCTGCTCAATATTCCATGATCTTTTGAGATCCTGTTGATCTCATACCTTCACTCTCTTCTTTTGTGAGAAACATCTCTGCTTCTTACTTTTCCTTTCTTCAGCCAACTTCCTTCTGCTTTGGCTTTAGATACGTCTTCTTTGCAGCAACAATCATCAAACTGGATCTAAACATTCTTCTAAATCCATCTGCATTTAAAATGACAAACTCATCATTAATACGGACTGCATTCAAAATCATCTAACTTTAATAAATGTAAACCACACTATCAATAAAAATAATCATAAAATGTGAGGCCCTATACTGTGTTCTCATTGTGAAAACCCTAACCTGATAAAAAATCGGAAACCATCGTCGCCCATGAAATAGGGTAAAGGCTCACAAAAACGGCGGGAAAAAATGCTAAGCATCGTGCTGGCAAACTCCTTGTCGGTAAATGGAATAACTATACGTCGGATGGTCAATTCACTAAGGAGCCACAATGGCGGAGGACATACAGACTAAAAATTCCACGGTCAACATAAAAACATCGGCGACCGGAAAATCTAAAGCTAAAGGTCGGAGCTCAAAACCACTAATCATCAGCGATATAGTTCATTACGCAGCCGCAATGGCGAGAGATAGAATGACTACAACTTCCGCGAAAAAAGAAAAATCAACGGTGATCAAAATAACTAAGGACTATATATCGGCGAGTCAAAGATTAACGTTGCTGCTGTGTTGGCGCCACAAAGGACTAGCCTTCTGATCAAAGTCAAACATCGATTCAATGGCGATAACAAAAAACATCGCAAAGAAAAAAGTTTGATTAATAAACCAATGCATCGGCGAAAATCAGAACTAGCCATCGACACACTCTCTATCTGCCCTTCGAAACAATGGCGATATAGAGGACTACCGCCCTGATTCACTGTTCAACCCACTTCTGACAGCGATAAACGAAAACAAAAACAAAGCATTAAGTGTTCAAAAGGCCTTCGGTTGGGCGACGTTAAAGTTAGTTCGTCTCACCTCCGACACAGCGACGACGAAGAGAACTAAAAATATGACTCAAACATAAATAGACTTCCGATAGCGATGAAGGAGATCATTCAGAACAAAAGGACATCATTTTCAAATCAAACTTTAAACTCCACAGTCAAAGCATTGGCAGACATAAAGCAGTTTTTCAAAAAACATAAAAGCAATTTACCTCAAATTCAACTTCAAACAATCCAAAATTGTAGCAGAGGGAAAAAAACAACGTTTAGCAATCCAAACAATCCCATGCGAGATAAAAACAATAAGGGGGGTCCAAAATTATAAAAATTTGGGAAAATAGTTGTAGTTGCAACACAACCAAAGAGGTAAAAAATCTTGTTGATGTGGTTGGATATACATCTTATCATATTAGCAATAATGATGCTAGGATAGATGATAATGAAATGAATATGAAGGAAATCATGGGTAAAGTAGACCACATTCAGGAGGATCTTCAGCGCCTGGTGCATATGAACCAGGGAAGCCAATCCCATGAAAATCTACCAGGAGCAGTTCAACACATGGAGGAGGAATCTGTCACTTAGCCCGTGAGGCATCCAGGCAACCCATAATGTGTTTTTTAAAAGTCTATGGATGTTTGCATCTTACTTAACCAGCAGTACATTCGAGTATATACTACGTCTGTAATTAATCGTAATTTAAGAACTCTTTGCGACATACTATGGTCTATCCTCTGGCCTAGTTTTGTTTCCTCTTTCTCAGATCAACAAGAATACTTCAGCTGTTGTTTTTTGTAATGAAAGGCTGTGCACAACCTGTTTAATATTACTCTATTTTAGTTTTTGTTAAAAAAAATATTATGGCTAGGTTTGTACTAGTTAAAAGTGTAAAGATTTTCTCACCCCGATTCGGTTTCAAGTCTCAACAAAAATTCATGGTTTAACTCCCATACCCCATTTTCAATGGCTTCTGAAAATTAACTTTGCATAAACCAATTTTTTTAGGACATGAAACAGATGAAGTTACTTACAACTATAGAATAAAAATTATTAGCACACAAAAAAAATACACACATATATTTTTGGGAAATTTTCCCCAGGAGAAACCTCCCAAGGAGAAAACCAATGAGAGAAAAAAATATTTTATTATTCAAAATATTTATGACGAAATCTTTTCCAGCAGTTAAGGACAAAATTATCTTGAAAACCGTGTCACTGTTACACCTTAGAAACAGTGCCAATCTACCTTAAAAATCGCTCATATTTTCTCTACAAGTATAGTATGGAACTATACACATATCTTCTTTGAAATATGTGTTGTACGGTTTCCTTTTTCCTAGAATTTTGTGCCAATATCTATCTTAAAATTCGTGCCACTGTGCTACAAAATCAATCTCTTGATTTATGTGCTAAATTACTAGAAACTCATGTTGTTGTACTCTATTTATCTATTGTACAACCTCTATAATTTACTACAGTACAACCTCATTTATTGCTAGACAAGTATCCTCGATTTTTATGCAATTAACATTGGAAATTGTGCCCTACATTTTTGTTTTATGGATGCTTGGAATTTTTTGCCCCTTCCTTCTCTCTTACTCTTGACCTCTTCTCCAAAACTCACAAAGAATAAATGTGCCTCTTTGCCTACCTTGGCATTTTTGTTAATTAATGAGAGTGAAAGAACCAACTCTTTGATCCAAGGGCCCATATTTGATCTTGAGTCTCTTAAATCCATGGTTCATAAAAAATCACTTTTTTCAACTTAAAAATTAATTTAATTCATATTCTCATTAAATTTCCACAAAGTAACTTTATATCTCATAAAGTGAAAATCATTAGAGAGAATTTGAGGTAAAAAATGGGCCTCCTAAGAGATGTACTACAAAAATATAAGATATATTAAAATATTATGAATTAGGGGTTTATGGGGTAGGTATATATGACAACTCATCTCCTACACTACTTTTTATGCAAAATATAAATAACCATGGTTGAGTTACTTTTCTAAATTGACTATAAATAAAATTAATAAAATAACTTTACTATGATGTGACTAAGATTCATTGTAAATTCCCAAAAAATTATTGTCCTTTAGCATTTATTTGTATTGAACTTGTAAATAAAATTAAACAAAAATGAATTTAATTTATATGATTAACTAACATATTTTTTTCATATAAATATCATTCATGAATTTAATTTATTTTAAAAGTACAAGATATATATATATATTAGTTTGACATTATGATATTAAATACAATTGAGTCAATATATAATTTAAAATTAAAAAAATATGAAAATGACAATATATTATTTTATAAAAAAATGTGAAAATACATTTTTATGAATTATGAGTACTTTACTTGAAAATGACAATAATATTATTTTATGAGAAAGTGTGAAATGATTTTTATTGTGAGTACTTCACTTTATGACTTAAAAGTACTTGTACCACTACCTTGGTTAACTATGGGTTTTCATCCACCATAGAAAATGTGACAAATAAGCATTCTTAACTCATGCAATGCCACCTCAACCATGGGGGATGATGTCATATACTAGAATGTAATTGGTTGATTTTTATAGTACATTTTGGTCCTTTTGAGGCCCATTTTTGACCTCAAATTCTCTCTAATGAAACTTTACATCTCATAAAATTAATGCCAAGGGTCATGTTATACATTTCCCCTTTTTTACTAGGCACAAAGTCACCCAGGGGACTACTTCTCCAAGGTACACATTTTAACACTCCCTCTTATCGAGGAAAGTGTTCTTCACCACTTCCAACTTATTTGGAGAAAACAAACTTTCCCGTCCCCAAATATTTCAGAAGGAGATCTGCTACCTGCTCATAAATGGATATATATTGTATCTCAGCTGCTCCTCTTTGAACATAGTTGTGGATGAAATGATATTTGATCTCGATTTGCTTCAACCTGTTGTGGAAAATCGGATTCTCAAAGAGCTTGATGCAACTATTATTGTCATAATATATCACCATAGACCTCAACTATTGACCAAACAATCCCACCAATAACTTGTGAAGCCAGAAGGTCTCACAACTAGCCTTACTAGTTGCCATATACTCTGCCTCAACATAACTTAGTGCAACTGAATTTTGCTTCCGAATAAATCACGACACAACTGTTGAGTCCAAACTAAAACAACACCCAAAAGTGCTCTTCAATTATGTAACAAAACCTTCCCAGACAGACTCTATGTAGCCAACCAAATTAACTCCATGCCCTCTCCTATAGTCCAATCCATAATCCATAATCTATGTGAGCACATGTTTAGTAGCTACCCAATGCACCCTCTTAGGCTCAACCATGTACTAACTAAGAGTTTTCACTGCAAAACAAAAATGTAGCCTAGTATTGACTAGATACATCAACATGCCAATGAGTTTATGATACAAATTCAAATCCACCAACTCACTCTCAAAAGAATCAAGCTTCTTCTAGTTGGTGATCTTAGGTGTGGCCATTGACCTGCAATCCTCCTTCTGAAATCTACTCAATATGTCTACTGCATATTTTAATTGCCCCCGAAAAATGTGACCAAGCTCTTGCCAAACCTCCAATTTAAAAAAATAATGCATCAACCCAATATATTTCATCTCAAATTATGAAGCAAGGTCTCTCTTGCACTCTGCAATGAATCTCTTTGAACCTGTAATGAACAAATCATCAACATAGAGAAAAATAATGAGAGAATATTCACCCACCACAATGAAGTATAGGTTAGGATTCACATCGCTCTTCAGAAATCCCATCTGTAGCAAGTAAGGATCAATCCTAGAGTACCATTCTCTAGGATATTGCTTCAATCCATAAAGTGATTTCTTCAACCTAAAAACATGCAATTATCTTCCATGTATCTCAAATCCTTGTGGTTGATCAACATAGACCTCCTCCTATATAAGTCCATTAAAAAATGTGATCTAATTCACATCCATCTGGTGGATCTTCCAACCCATATTCATTGCAGTGAAGAGACTCCTCTTATTAAAGAGTATCTAGAAATTGGTGCAAACGTCTCATCATAATAAAATCCCTCTATCTAAGAGAACCCTACGCCACAAATCGTGCTTTGTACTTCTTGATGTCGCCATCCGCAACATGCTTGATCTTGTAGAGTCACCTAAAAGTAACCATTGACTTCCCTTCTGGTCTCAAAACCACCTACCACATATCATTCTTCATGATGGAATTGTACTCTTACTTCATGGCATTCTGCCATACCTAATGCATTGTTGCCTCCTCAAAAGTAAAAGTATCCTACTCACAAATACTCCAAAATCTCTCACTAACTCATATGGGAAGAAAATATGACGGTGGGATCCAACATCGTGGATAAAATTGAAAAAAATGTTGGAAGTTAGATGTTTTTTTAAGCCTGACTATCATCGGATATGAAACAAACCATTAGATACTCGATAATTAACCAAATAAACCATCAGGGTGTCGAAAAACTGGCGATTTACTCAATTAATTATTTATCGGTACGCCCGAATATCTAATAAATTTGGCATTGTTGCTATACTTGCGATGGTTTTCAAAGTCTATAGGTCCTATTTTGTATTGTGCATAATATGAAATTTGGTGAGGAAAATTGTGACATAACATTCCTCGAGGAGTCCAAGGAGACGTGGGATCTGCATCGCTGTTTCCGAAGGATCGAAAAATGTTATTTCCCTTGTAAAATATGCAAGGGATTGAAGATAGGGATACTTATAATAACAATAGCTAAAAGACATTGCAAAAACTATGGACACACTGAAGGCATGAATGAATATCATCCTTTAGTAATTTTTTCATTATATGTGATTGTATTGCAGATTATTTTTATAAATGTTTATAAGGAAATGAAAATTCATAAGGAAATACAAATTCCTCAATATATCTTACATGTTAGGGGTTAAGAGTAACAAGTGTCTCTCATCCTACTTGTTAAGAAAAATAAAAAATAAAATCCTAATGTTTTTCAACATATTCTTAAGCATCTTGATAATTTGCACAAGCTTCATCACATTGGTTTGTTGTGTTTATTTCTTGATCTCACCCAAGCTAAATGCTCGATATAGAATACCTACTCCTAAGTACACTTGAATATTGGATAGAATAACCTATTAACCCCTAATCCCTTATCCCCTAACCCCTTATAAACTCCTAAACCATTAAGTAATACCCATAATTACCCTATCTTGAACCCTAATCCCTGATGCTCATACCACTGACACGTTAACCCCTAATCTCTCATTTATAAACCCCTTGTAAATTAAACCACGGTTTCCAACTTGGACTGGGGAAAGTTTCCATCCACTTAAAACTTGTGGTCTCCAAGTGATATAAAGAAAGAATATGACATTATAACGATGAAGGAAAAATAAGATCTTTTTTTTATGGTTATTGTGACTATATATCTTAGAAAGTGTATCTCTTCCTACATGTCAAGAAAAGTAACATTTTCCCTAGATTTTTTCAACATGTTCTTAAATATCTTGATAATTTGCATAAGCTTCATCGTTGATTTGTTGTCTTTGTTTCTCACTCTCATCTAAGTTGTATGTCTTTTTATTTGTTGTCTTTGTTTTCCTATATTTTATTTGTAAATGTTTGTATCATTTAAAGATTTTTTATATACACTAATATTACTTTAATGTTTGTAATTGTAAAGATTGGTCCGCCTAGGGCATTGCTCGAGGATGAAGAGGTGTAGTTTGTAAAAACGTCTGGTCAAGAACATGAAGAGAATATTGAGGATTAAGATAATGATCCAATGGAATAAGATAATGATGTCGATAACACGATTGAAGAAGATGAAAAATATGGGACACATATATTTATCTAGGAGACATTTAATAATGTTGCAATGGATGATGATGGAAACCAATTTGATGGTGCTTATGATATACCTGTACTTCAAAGGGAAAGTCAAAATCTTTATGAAGGAAAGTATTCTCTCTACTATATTGTTGTTGGTGAACAATAAAGGTTGTAAATGGTTTGTCAAACACGTGTCACACAGATCCTAAGGTATATAATATATTTTGTCACATTTAGTACATGATGACAAAGGTTTTATTTTTCTCCTATTTTTAATGTTAGTTGATCATCATATGTAACATTTGGATTCAATATGTATGACTAATATTATTTACATTAACAAGTATTTTTCTTATGTTGTAGATTGTTAGGTGAATTTTTGTTACCATCGTCAAATGTTTTACCTCGCACATACCGATATTTACATGCCATAATGAAAGGTGTTGGAATGGAGTATCAAGCTATCCATTCATGTCATAATGATGGTATTCTATATTATAGAGAACATGCTTCAAAAGATAAATTCCCTAAATGTGAAGAGAGTAGATATCTAGTCGATAAAGTAACAACAAAGGTGTCTTGCAAGGTTCTACGTTATATTCCCATAATTCCACGTTTACGACAATTGTTCAGGTGCAAAAGTATAACAAAGTTAATGGATTACCATGCAAACAATAGAAGTGAAGACGGTTTTCTTCGAATTCATAGGATGGATCTATATTTACAAAGATAGAGGAAAGATGGCCAAATTTTAAAGAAGAACCTCATAATCTTAGGATTTCATTGGTAGCTGACGGTGTCAATCCATTTGGAGAGCCAAAATATACTAACTTGGTGTGGCATGTTTTTTTATTAACAATAACATTCCTCCATGGATGTCAATAAAGGAGCACATAATGTTGGCAATGATTGTTCCAGGTATTAATTTGTTTAGAATATTTTTTTAACACAATAACATCTCATTTGTAATGTTTGTTTCATAATTACGTCTTATGTTCTTTTGTTCATTAATATATGTTCAATTATGTTTTAAAATAATGTCTTATATATTTTATTTATTCATATATGAAGTAATTATGTACTTTATGTTCAATCAAATAGGTAAATACTAGGTCAAAGATATGAATGTATATATCGAGCCTCTTATCGATGAGTAATAGAGTTATGGAAGGGAATGACTATGTATGCCGTCTCTAGACCAACAAATGCACAAAGGGAATTTCAATTCCATGCAATGTTTGTATGGACAATTCACGATGCCCAGGGCTAACAAATTTATGTGGTATGTTATAATAACTTTACCCTGCACTTTAATAGTGCTTGATTTTAAGAAGTTTATATCATGCATGTTTTTTAAATAATCCCTTCACGATACATACTTCAAATAATTCATATAGTAATTAATACATCTCTTGCACGTCTTCAAACAACTTGGGAAAATTTGCATGTCTAGTTTGTGATCCTCGGATGAAATCTCATCATTCAAGAAGTTTAGGAAATAAGGCGTTTGATGAGTATAGGCACTTCCTTTCTACAAACCATGGGTATCTGACTACTAAAGAATATATTTTGAATGAGAAAGAAGAGACTAGATTAAAACCATGAAGAATGACACCTCATATATGGAAGAAGCAATATAAATATATTCATATCGTCAAGGTATGGATCAAATTGTCTATGTATCATATGCATTAAATATTTGGACTATTTTATATTTTTATTGCATTTTGATCACTTTACCGATTGACAATTGTTGTTCTAATATCTTTAATAATGCTTCATATTGAAATTCATGATCAAGGAATCAATAATGAGGTGCTTCCACAACGAATGAAAATTTATCTTGAGGAATTCAATAGGATACCCTACTATGAGCATCTAGAAATTGTTCATTTTTTTTTATATAATGCACATCGGGAAGAATGTAACAAAGACCTTATGGAAAATATTAGATGGAATGAGAGATAAAAATAAAAATAAAAATCAAGATTTGTAATGACTTAAGGAGGCAAATCATGCAATGCAAAGTGTGTTTCATTCAAATAGTGATGGAGACACCCAAAATATAAGCGCCCTTCAATGGTTATTAACAGAGCAGTAAAGCAAGGATGTTAAAGAGGTTATTTAGAAAATTAAATTTCCCACTAGATTTTCTTCAAACATGAAGAATATCCTAACAAAGAAAGGTGAATTAAGTGGGGTAAAAATTCATGATTGGCATGCCTTCTGTTAGTGCCATAAATTGTTCTCAGACTACTAAAGAACAAGCCAACACAATCTCATAAAACAAAATTAAGTAAAACCGTTTTTTTAGGGTTTTGGGTTTGTAGTTTGTAAACAAGAGGGTAAAACTCATAAGGCTAAAAAAAAAACTAAATCATGCACAACATAAGACTAAGATATATAATATATGTAACATAAAACAAAAAAGCATAAGCACATAGCTAAGTCTCATCCACAGTTCATAAGCATTCCATGAGAAACAACCTTAAACAAGAAATGAATTCGTAAACTGAGTGATCACACTAATCAAAATGAAACCAGCATAGAAGATAAAATGGGCTTATAGATTGCATATATAACATGATTAGTAATCCAACATGCATAATATTTTTCTGAAACTTAGCTCTATATAGTAGTTGAAGGCCTCCCCTTGTACAAAAATTCAAACCTCCTATGATTCTAAAGTCTTACTTTTATCTTAGTTACCAAAAACAATTACATTACTGAAAAACTGCTTTTTAGGTCATACCACCGAATCACTTAACAAAATAAAGTTGGTCACACTAAACTAATTTCTTTACAAAAATTAACTAATAACACCTATCACTTAAAGCATTTTACAAATCTTTAGCAGCCTCTGCCAAAAGGGATATCCCCTCCAATGCTTGATTATTTCTCCTTGTTTTCTGATGATTAGCTTCTAGTTCTTCGACTCTTTTTGATAGCTCTTGATTTTGTTGTGTTATGTCTTGAACAATATGCTTCAATTCTGCACACAGACTTTGTGTCTGTCTTTTTCTCTTCAAAGCTTCCTTGGAGACTGCAGTTAACTCTTGGTAATGGCTATTGACCACTTCTAAATCTTCTCTTAATATTTTGTTAGCAACTACTAACCCTTCATTTGTTTCATGCAGGAATTCTATCTGATACTTATACTGTTTGATGCTTCTCTGTAAGTTCTCATTCTCTGAATCAATACATTCTCCTTTTGAGGCTGAAGGCATTCCTTTTGGAATCTAAGGAATCTTCAATCTCTTAAAGATCTCCTCATCCTCCTCTTGCTGCTCTATCATAGTTACAGGAAGCCCTAGAGACTCATTAACTTCAAAACTGCATTGAGCTAATGGTTCTGCAATCCTTTCTTCCTCTGCACAAAAACTTGTCATGACCGAGTGCTGCTTCATTAAATCATACTGATGATGGCTTAAATTTACTTTCCTTTGAACCTCTTTTAATAGCTCTGATATTTTAGTTTTAGTTGAGGTTGACTTATCCTTTAAAGGAACCTGTTTCTTACCTTTCATCTCTTTTACATCCAAGCTTTCATCCTCTTCTAACTCTTCTTGGGAAGAAGAGTATTCTATCACTATGATTTTCTCCTGAGATAACTTAGATTTTAAAAAAAATTTCATGTTCAATCTCAATTTATTCCTGGGTCTGGTCTTAGGTCTCTAGCCTACCCCAATCTCTCCCAACATGCTCAAAGTTTTTCCTTGGTGCTTTATGGCTGCTAGCTAAAACACCTTTCTTTTGACTCCTTGTGACACCAACTTCTCTTCAGACTGTTCCTGTAAACCTTGTACACTGTCATCCTTAACTTCATCAATTAGTGGGATTTCCTTACTTTCTAACTGTACTCATGTATGGACTTGTTCTTGTTCTAACAGACTTTCATCTACTCCCTGATTTACCTTTTCATTAAGGGTAATTTCTACATGATCTAAATCCTGCATTTGAACCTTCGATATTTCATCTTCATCAACTTTATTCTGTTGTTCATTTTCAGGATTTTCATCCCTTTGTGTCACAGACTTTCCTTGCACACTACCTTCTTCTGCTTTGACTATGACCTTTTTCTTCAATTGCTTGACTAAATTCTGTGCTTTGTTCACCTATCTTTTCTTTGATTGGTCTTCTTTCTCACATTGAAACCCAGACCATAATAGAAAATAGTCCCATGTCTTTTCCTTCTTTTGGAGCACTGTACTTATGATTAACTTTATCAGACCATGATGAAATATGGATTGCTGAGTATGATCTTGATGCTCTTTTACTCTGCTGGACATCTTTTGTAGACTTTTTAGGAAAAAGAAAGGAAGGTTCATCTTTGATTCATGATTTAGATGCTGCAGAAACTTGAAATGATATTTAAACACAAATGCATATCTTCCTTCACAAGTTACATAGCTTTACATAATTTTGATTGGTTCTCTCCACTCTGGTTTGAACTTCTGTATATGCACTCCTTTACCCCAGTCTGCAACAACATTTGGGAGCAATTAATTCTGTGATTTAAAGGTAAAAGGCACCTTCTTGAACCAATATTCACCTTCATCAGGAGTGCTTGTAGCCTCTGCTATTAGCTCTCTAGTCAGCTCAATATTTAGGGTGTCAAATGTGACTATGTCATTGTCCAATCCCTGAGCAAATTTGTATGAAACTTCTGTGTGATGGCCATCAATCTTCTCAAAATAATTCAGCCATCCTACCTCTGAAATTAACCTTGCATAGTCAGGGAAAGCTTGAACCCAAGACATATCTGAGGGTTTCGCCCTATTTGTTTTCCGACTCCTCTTCATTCTGGATGATTGATCTTAATTGTGCTTCCTTCAGTAAAGAGTTTAACACTATTTTAATGTTTTCAAATTTAACAGTCAATCATATGCTGAGAAAATTAAACCCTTGACATGATTTTTACTTCTCAAACTGATAAGTATTTCGACCCTACTTACAGAAAATATTTGACATTGAGCAAAAATTGAGTTTATGAATTGGAATTCATAGTTAATATCAATAACTAATCCTCTGTCAAGGCGAACCCGAAGTCATGGAACATGTCAGTACTGTTAGCACTCGGAATGTACTCAGGTTGTAGGAAGCACACCTCGAGGTAACAGCAAAACCACTTTAGGAAGATATTGATATTTCTCTCCCAGAGAGGGATCTCTCAACACAAATCTCACAAAATCAAATGATAAACAATATTTAAGCATTCATTCATTTGGCTGAACCATACACATATCCATTGGGCATGGAGTCATATACAGGTAGAAGATCATAAAGATACATACACGAGAACTACCAAAGGCAAGATAATCACATCATTACAGTCATTAAGTTTGATCTGGGTGTAAAGGAAGAGATGAGAAAACAG
>LPNX010326694.1:36075-133854 GCA_001517045.1 Pseudotsuga menziesii
TGCGAAAATTCTTGGAGTTAGAAAAGAAGGCAACCTGTAGGGCTGACCAGTATAACCGTACACTCTCAGAACCGTGAAATCTTTGTACAAGAACCAGTCTCCTAACCTTCCTTCAGGTGAAGACTGCATTAAATATTTCATCTCATCGGAAACCCTGGGCAATTCTCCATCGAACAACTTCGGACATGACCGAATTGGCGAATTCGGTCAGGTGGATTTGCGTTGGCAAACCAGAAGAGGATAGAGTACTTAAGAACCTCAATTCGGTAACATTGGAGCATATTAACATATGGAGCAAATGTGTTTGGAATCTAAAAAACTGGACTTTGGGAAACTCAGTCAGCTGGAGGTGGATTGCCTCTGCTAGATACTCGTCCAAATTAAGTACAGGGGCTGACTGGGACTCGGGACTCAAAGAATTGACTTTTAGAAGGAAATCAAGGATAACATGACCTATATGACAATCGTCATCTAGGCCCAACACCTGACAGACCAAAGACATCACTAACTGCACCTTAGCTCTAAAAACATGCAAGGGGTAAGGTAAGGAGAGGTTTTCCAGGGACTGACCTTCTTTCAGGATACTTGACAGGAATCGAGAGCGAGCATCAATTGGATAACTTCGGAAAAACTCAGCAAGGATGGCTTCATTCACGGACTCACGGTTTCCAGGATAATCCTCGGGTAGATTAAGATTTTCTCTAACTACTGCAGCATCAATTTTACATAAAATCCTAGACGCAGACTGACTTACTATGACCCTTTGGGAGGGGGAGTAATTCCCCGCACACCATTCGGCAAATTCAGGGAAGTGGAGGGTTTGTTCCAGGGCGAAAAAATATAAAAAGGACTTACATACATTTAAAACATCATTTCCTCGTAAAAAATATGACCACAATCTATCTTTACTACCAGCGCACTTCCTGTAGACAGGAAAGGGTCATAGACACCTCTGTGTCTGTCTACCAGGAACTCTTCTCTTTCGTTCGGGACTAGACCAGACACAGAAGCTTCACTCTGTTGGTCCATTTCTCAATTTATACTATGAATGGGGTGAAGAAATTACAGGAATTGAGGTCCTACCTGGCTCACTGTGAAGGCGTGTGCTCGGAATGCGCCTTGGTACTTGACAACTGGAAGCGCCCAAATCGACAGGTCCTTTTCGCCAGGTCCCGAGAAATAAAATAATCACGGGAGATGTCAATTTTTCCTTTATAGGACCACCCGGATTTGACACGTGGGAGGCATTTATGTCCGCAACCACTACTTGTCTCTAACCCTCGCGCATCTTTCTTTTCCGGGTTCATTTCTGGCCGTCGATCTCTTCTATGTGAATTCCTGGCCCTTGGATCACATGCCACATGTCCCTTTCCGCTGAGCCTCCTCGCTTTAACCGTCGTGCAACTTCGGGCCCCGGAGTCATCTGCAGCCGTCGATCTGTTTTGCCTTCGCGGGTGGGCCGTCGGATCGTGCTTCGTCTACCGATTCCGCTGGGCTCTTCCATATTAATCCGCCGAGCAACTTTGCTCAGCGGAATCACCCTAGCCCGTTGATGTGATCCGCCATCGCTCCTACACCGTCAGATCAAGTACCGCGTACCGGATTCCGCCGGGTAATCCGGAATTATCCTCTGCGCTAGTTCTTCTTCGGGAATTCTTCTCGACCGTCGATGGGATGCCAGGCGTTCAACAACCGTCTGATCTTGCGCCACGTACCATATTCCACCGGGTGCTGGGGGTTTATTGGGTGCGCAAGTCTCCAACCCGGAATCATTTTCCGTCGTCGATCCACCATCCTGCGATCTCCAACCGTCGGATCGAGCAGCACGTATCCATTTCCGCTGGGTGGTCTGAAGGTTATCGCGCGTGCATGTTACCTTTCCGGAAACCAACACGCCCGTCGATCAGTGCTGTCTTTCAATCCTCGTCTGTAGGATCAAGAGGAATATATGCGATTCCGCTGATCCATCATTTTCTTATCCACCTTGCACTTCCAGCCAGCGAATTCGACATGGGCCGTAGATCAGCTCTGAGCAATGTTAAAACCTTTGATGTGTGCAGGCTGTTAGAGGCCCGAAATTCCCTTATTTTGCTTGTATGTTCCGGATGGCGGAAAGGATATAAACCATCGATTTGCTTCTCCGTTAGACCATGGTTCAGGACTTTTTCCGACTAGGCTACTCTTTAGATTATCAAGCCCCCCTTTTGTACTACATCCTTAGCCCAAAGTATTTAATCAACAAAATCTTACCTCCCATCGGTCTTGCATCTTTTTGTAAAATACAGGTGTTAACAAGTACTTCGTTTCATACCTGTCTGAATAATGAATTCAGTTGCTATAAATATGCTTTCATGTCTTCCCAGGTGTCTAATATCCTTCTTAAGTCTATCTCTAGTTGCCACGATAGTGCCAAACAGTTACCCTGCAAACCCTAAATAGCCGACCTTCTTCATTCTTCAACCACAAACTGTCAGGTCTTCAAATGGTTTCTATGATCTACATTCATTTAGGAAATGCGTAGTTGATAACGAATTATCCTCATCATGCATAATCATTATTGTGCAAATACTCTGTATCTTCTAACCTCCGGACAACCGCAACTCACCCAAATGATTCTTTGCCTGATCTCACAACACTTGTCACAATGATTATTGTGGCTGAAACATGTATCAAACTCCTCGACAGGTGTGGAAAACTTCTCTTATATGCAAATTTTAAAAATTATGAGCCAAAATCATGACTTTTTCAAATGGCACAATTTTCTTGTAGCTCCATTGTTTACCTTTTCTGAGCTTGCACTACAAGAATATCTGTTTTAATAATTTTTTAACCAAAACTCACAACAAGGTGTTAAAATTGAGTTAATAGTTTCAAATAAAACTTTATGATATTCTTTTAGAACCTTTAAGCAATATATACATTCTATAAGCCCCTAAAAACCATTAAATTCACTAAGTAAAACCAAAATTAAAAGAAAACCTATTAAATCAATTATAAGTATAAGCCTGAAATCAAAGAAAAATTTAAAATAAACTAAGGTCAAAACTAAAAAAAAAAACCATACTTTAAAACAAGCAAATGCTTCAAAATGACAAAACAAAAACAGGCTATAACATCTGGCTCCTACTGCGGGATGAAGTCCTCCTTGTGAGGCTTCAAGAACTTGTAGATCAGTGCCTTCTGTGCTGTAACTGGAACTGCTTACTACTTTGCAAAATATCCATTGGCCCATGGAGTCTTTATTCAAATCTTCACACTGGTATATACAATGAAGATCAAATCTCTTTCCTTAAAAACTGTAAAAATGTTTGAGGAATCATTTATTAACTAGATTAGACAATTCCTCACTATCCAAGGTCTATAACACAAAAGTATTATTCTCCAGAATCTTTGATACTATGAAAGGACCAAACCATAAATTATCAAACTTACCATGTTTTCCTTTCTGTTCCTTTCTAGCATCCCATCTCAAAACCATATCTCCATTAAAAAAGGTGTTCTCTTTGATCTTTCTATCAAACCTTTCTTTGATATTCGTTCTGTATAGCTGAGCCTTTTATTCTACTGATTCACGCTCCTGCTGTAATTCGATCAGTGCATAAATTCTCCTTTGAATGTCATTGGGTTCCTCTTGACTATCTTGAAGAAATTTCATCACTGGAATACCAAGTTGAAAAGGAAACACTACATCAGTTCCATCTACTAGTTGAAAAGGAGAAGTTCCAATTTCCTTTTTAATTGTAATCCTGTCAGGGCATAGTGCATATTTTAACATTGAGTCCCATGACATTTTATTCTGATTCAACAACTTCTTGATGCTTTGAATATTGCTCTTATTGGTTGACTCAGCCAACCCAGTTCCCTAAGGGTAATTAGGTGTTGAGTGCTTCAAAACAATCCCATTCTCTTCACAAAATGTCACCATAGCTTTGGACTTAAAAGCTTTAGCATTATTAGTCAATAACTTCTTGGGACATCCAATTCAGCTAAGAATATTTTCCTAAATAAAATCAATGATTACCTTGTCTGTTGCATTTCTTGTGGGGATAGCTTCTACCCATTTAGTGAAGAAATCTGTAGCCATCAAAATCCATTTATGCTACCCTGAAGAAGAAGGATTTATCTCCCCTATGAAGTCCAAACCCCACTGCTGAAAAAGGAGCATTCACTGCAATAGACTTCAATGGTAAAGACACTAATTTTTGCTTACCAACAAATTTTTGACATGGGATACAAGCTCTTACCTACTGGTGTTGGGAAATAGGGCAGACCTGGGTTTAATCCTTTTGCTTCGCACCAACAAAATACCCACAGTGTTGGCCCTTTTCGCAACAACCTGCGCGCATGTTGCAGTCTCACCCGAAACAGCTATGGGGTGCCGCAGAATCAAGTTTCTGCAAGCAGAGAGGGATATTACTGTACCTTAGCCTTTAATAACTTATAATCAATAACCACAGAGCTCCAGCATTCATATATATACAAATTCACAGATAAATAAACAAATAGTGACTTGCTTAACCCGTTACTGGGAATTCACAGCGAAGCTATTTATTAGCAGTGATCTTACTTATCAGATTTATCTAATTATTAATGCATACGAGAAAATAAAGACAATAACACAAATAACCACAACACCAGATATAACGTGGTTCACCCCCAGTGTAGGGGTTACGTCCATAGAACTGTGTTTTATTCAAATTTCTACAAAATCACAGTTCTGATCTGCGCACTCAGCTGCAGATCTCTTCAAGTCCCTTAAGCTGCGCACACAGCAGTAGGCCTCTGTGCACACAACTGTAGATTTCCCTTAATCTCTTACAAAAACCCTCTACGCACACAGATGCAGAGGTCATCCACGCACACAGCTGGGACTTAACCTTCCCTTACAAAATAGCCTTAGCTTTGCCTTAATTCTCTTTACATCCAAAACCTAAGCTTACTTCTTTACACAAGTGCCTATTTATACAGCGCACTATTTACAAAAACATGGATTCACACCATGGGAACCCTGAACCCTAAACCCTGGTCTTAAGCCATGGGTTTATTACAACAGAGGACTTTGACTCAACCCCCGACACCCCTAAGACTATTTTGAGTCAAAACCCACGGAGTTACCCACCTTAAGGACCGTTAGGGTGCGCGCCCCAACAGGCCCCTTAGAGTCACCAGTGTCCTGTCCCGAGGCACTTATCTACTCGGATGGTGGTAGAATTTGTTTGGCGAAGGCAATGTGCGCTGGTTGCTGGAGTCCTTCCTGCTGTTGCCGGCTGTCTGCTTCTTTCCTTCTTGCTATTTATGCTGAGCAAGGCCTTGTGGATCCATCTGCAACCCCATCCTTCCATTTGTTTGCCGAACACTTGACCATCCACAATTTAGGGTTTCTCGAATTGCGTGTCAAGCTGCATAAGACAAAGAACCGCCCTAGTTCTGTCAAGCCAGGAGGGTATATGGCAGGATTCTCCAAAGTTTTCCTGCAAGGCCTTGTGCCTTTCGTTGCTCTACGTTAGAGCAAACTTCGGCCTGCCTTCACCCGATTTAGAGAAAACTTCTGCCTTCCTGTGTACTTAGTCGAATATGACTGTACTGGCGGATTACTCAGAAGGTTCTACAGACCTCTCTCTCTGAACTCTCGTACAAGCTCCTAGATTTCACAATTGTTTGACATAGTTTGAGCTGAGCAAACGCAAAGAAGTGCTGAGTACAGGACTCACGGGCCAATGTAACTTCCTTATATAATCCCGTAATAGAATCTGTCATCATGGTGCATTAATGACGCTAAATCTGCTGGAATGCCCGAAATCTTGTCACACACAGCCTCAGATTTTCCCAAAATCTCATAATTACGGGTATTGAGAGTAGCTCTCGTGCCGGCGCCGCCAAATCCATTTTGTCCCATCCATCACATTCTAGGCTGCGACACATCTTGGACCTCCGACATAACAACAACCCTCAACTTCAACACAGTATGAACCTGCGACCCACAACCAACCTTTGGCTTCCCATACTTCATCCTTCAGACGAAACAGACTACTACATTCCATAATGCTAAGAACAGCTTCGCTTATAGTCTAGTACCCAATTTCAACTATTCTTGGTGCATAGACTTTCTTTCTTGGGGCTACCTCCGATTCTGAGTGCTTGGCCTGTCCCTGTACTTTTTTAGACGACTCCCATTTATCATAGAAGGGAAAAGTTCTCCATTTAACTTAGCTAGCTGGACTGCGCCCCCATCGGTAACTTTTTGCACTATATATGGTCCCTTCCAATGTGTCTTGAACTTTCCTGGGAACTTCATGAATTTGCTGTCATATAAGAGCACAAGATCACCTTGCTGGAATTGTTTCTTCTTGATGTGTCTATCATGCCACGCTTTTTCTCGAACTTTCTGCACCTATTGCTAGAACCCTGCAATAAATCTATCCTCTTCAAGTTCTAATATATTTTTCAGTATTTCTGTTACTACGGTTAGGTCATCCATCTCGGTGAAAGCAGATATTCGGAGGCTAGGAACAATGTACTCCATGGGCATAACGGCTTCTTGCCCATAGACCAACCGAAAAGGTGTATGTCCTGTCAACTTCTTGCAAGTAGTTCTGTAAGCCCATAGTACTGCTGGAATTCGAAGATCCCAATCATTTCTTTTAGCATTACAAACCTTTGTCAAAGCATGCTCAAGGATCTTATTAAAAGCTTCGACAGTCCCATTTGCTTGTGGATGATAGGCGGTACTCTTCTGATGATACACTTGAAATTCTTCAGTCAGTACTTCAATAGTTTTATTTAGGAAATGTGATCCTTGATCGCTCATAAGAACACGAGGACACCCAAACCTGGACAAGATGTGATCGAAGATGAATTGTGCAGCTGTAGCAGCGCTACAGTTCTTGACTGGTTGAGCTTCAGCCCAACGGGTAAGGTAGTTAGTCGCTGTAATAATATATCTCGCTCCGGACTTCTTCGCAGGTGGATTGATAGGGCCAACAAATTCAATAGCCCACTTGTCGAATGCTTGTAACGTTACCTGCAGGACTAGAGGCATCTCATCCCTCCTGGATGGTTTTCCCGTCCTTTGACAGATGTCGTAGCTATGGCAGTAATCTCGTGCATCCTTGTGAACTGTGGGCCACCACAACCCAGCTGTCAAAATCTTCTGTGCCATAGCTTTACCTGCATAGTGACCCCCGGCTGCTCCAGAGTGTGCCTCAGCCAGAATTAGTGGCTTTTCATGCTCCAAGACACACCTACGCAGGATTTCATCTGGTCCCCTCTTATACAACTGACCTGCTATTAAGGTAAAGTCCGCTGCTCTCACCACCGGCTGCTTTTTCTGTTGTGTTGTCATTGCAGCAGGCGGAAAACCTGTAGACAAATACTGAACAATATCCTGGAAATATTCATCAAATATCTGGATAGAAAATATCTATGCATCAGGGAGGCCTTCATCCAAACTAGTGGGTTCTTCGCCCGACTCGAGCCTCGACAAGTGGTCAGGTCCTAGGTTCAGTCTTCCAGGCTTAACTATGATCTCAAAGTCATATTCTTGGAACATAATCAACCATCTGCATATTCTTCCGCCTAGCACAGGCTTGTTAACCAAATATTTCAAAGCAGAATGGTCAGTAAACATCTTAAAATGAGATCCTAACAGATAATGTCGAAACTTCTGTAGTGCATACACCATAGGGAGACCTTCCCGTTCTGTTGTAGTATAATTTTTTTCTGCAGTAGACAATTTTCTGCTGGAAAAATAAATAGGGTGGTCGATCTGACCTGCGCCTGACTGAGCCAATACTATCCCTAGAGCAATGGAGGATGCATCGACATGCACATGAAACTATTTGTTCCAGTCAGGAAATACTAGAATAGGGGCAGTGACCATCTTTTCCTTCAAAATATCTAAGCTTGCTTGGCACTCCGGTGTCCATTCAAACTTAATATCTTTCTTCAGCCGCCTTTCCATCGGAGCGGTAATCTGAGCATATCCTTGGATGAATTTCCTGTAGTAACCGGTGTGACCAAGCGTCGTGCGAAGTTGTTTGACGAAATTCGGAGGTGGAAGGTTCACAATAATAGCTATCTTCGCAGGATCCATCATCAATCCCTGCTTACATACAACTGACCAAGCAGAATTCCAAAAGGTGCACAAAAGATACACTATTTTAGATTCAAGGAAATCTAGTGCTATCTACACTTGTTCAACATAAGTCTCAAACTAGTTATATGGTCTTTTACTAGCCCAAAAATAGTCCAATCATCTAAATAAACTTCGAAGAATTTATGTATATATTCCTTAAACGCAAAGATGACTACTCTAGAAAATATAGCAGGTGCATTCTTCAACCCAAAGGGCATAACAGTATATTGAAAGGATCCCATTTCAGTAGAAAAGGTTGTCTTATGTCGATCCTCTGGAGCAATTCGGATCTGATGGTAGCCAGAAAAACCATCGCTAAAAGAGTACACTTCTTGGCCCCCAACATTGTCGAGCACTTCATCTGTAAAGGGGGTGGGAAAAGGATCATGCAGACATGCATCATTTAGTTTCCTTAGGTCGACACAGATTCAGATTTCACCCTTATTCTTCTTCTTCTCCTGTACCACCATAGGACTGACCCACTCAGATTCCTCAACAGGCTCAATTATCCCTGCAGCAAGCATCTTATCCAGCTCCACCTTAACCTTTTCCTTATACTTCGGATTCAATCTACAAGGACGCTGCTTCACAGGCTTCGCATCAGGTTTCAAAGGGATCTTCATTACACCGATATCACCCAGGATACCTTTCATTTCGGAGAACTTCGTCGAAAATAGATCCTGGTACTCGTGGAGAAGTTGGGTTACCTTGCTTACCATCTCATCATCCCAATAGTCACCAATGGTAGCAAACTTAGGCTGTTCTTCGGATCCAATGTTAACTGTGAGTGTCTTCAGGGGCTGAGTCACTTCCGGGGCTTCGACTACTGGTCCATGCACATCGCAACATCCTTCTGACTCAGGAATAGCAATATTGCGCGGGTCCTCATCCTCGTCAATTGTGAAGTTATAACATTCTACCGCGTGGGCTTCTTGTGCTGTCCAATTAGGTCGATGTTCTACTACTTCTTGGTCATCAAATACCTTAGTATGGATTATCCTGATAGCTGCATCTAGAGCTGGACAGACATCATTAGTAGAGAAAGTATGCATAAAACTATGGACAAGATAGTCCCAACTTACAGTATCTTGGCGGAGCTCAGCCTCCGCGTGCCAGTTCTTCGCTATCGGTTCCAGCGTATGCACAAATATATGTACCCATTCGTCCTGAGGTACAGAATTCCATGCCTCGTAGCACTTTGCCAAATGTTCCTGGGGACTAGATTTTCCATCAAACTTGCTTCGCACCTCCTCAGGCTGGTCCTTAAATCTCAGGTGAAGGAGCCTCTGACAATCTTCCCAGCTAGGAATCTGCTTCTTATGGCCCTTCCACCATCTGGCTACTGTGGCTCTGAGTGCTGGCTCGAGAGCCTTCATTTTCTGTGACTCAGGTATCTGGCCTGAGAATTGTACAATAAACGGTTCAGGGTCTGTCAAACCATCAAAAACAGGTAAAGCTCTTGGTTGTGAACTGAGCCATCTGAGGGACTTGGTAGTTCTGGCACTTCGGTGCCCATGGAGCTCATATAATCGGTTCTGCCAAATTTCTAAGTCATCCTCAGAGTTGGTCATACAGGAGCTACTAGACTCCCAACCCGCGGCAGGAGGATCCTCATAATATTCTTCCTACGCGGTGGTATTGTAGATGGGCTCCAGATCATCCTGATCTTCGTTTCGTAGTGGCTCTGTATACCTTTCTCCTTGTGAGGGGTCCAGGGGTAGGATGACTCTTAAGTCTTTCGCTTCGAAGGTCATCTGTCTCTTCTTTAGGTTAATGACTGCAGCATTCTCCATCGTCCATTCAATTCCTAACAAGGCTGGGTAGGGATTGTTGTCATCAATGATCTCAATCACTTCAAAGTCCGCGAAAGTACTGACCCCGTCAATATATATTTGAACACTCTGGAATCTTCCTAGGGGCATAATCCTTTGCTGGTTAGCTAACCTTAACTGTATAGGGGACCAGGCAAAGGTAGGTTTTCCCATTTGTTCCCAGGTTTGTTTGGTTAAAACATTTACGTCGGACCCTAAGTCCAAAATAACATCAGTCATATCATATGCTCCTATCTGAGCATTCAATCTCATTTCCCTGCCAGTTCTTCTGATTCTAAGAATAGTTTTGTCCCGACCACAACTTTGTTGAGGTCCGCAGGAAGCAATGACTTTCTGCAGCTCATTCAAAGCAGCCTGATTTCTTAAGAGCTTGAGGAAACTCTGTAAAAAGGAGGACAGTGTACTTACTTTATCTAGCAAAGCTTCTTGGGGCTACGACGGTAGTTGATGTGGTTGCGCAGGTGCGACGGATGTGCTAGGGCCAACAAAATATTTCTTGACTTCCATAAATGTCTCTTTTTCTCTTGCGATATCAAATGCTGGGACTTTCTCAGGAGCCTTACGAACCCAAGCTTCGGCAGGCCATTTTTTTGTATTCTGTATGTGTGTCGTAGCTCCACTCCGTGTAACAACATTGATGGTTGCGGTAGGTTTGGGCTCAACGGAAATCATCTGGACGTTCTGAGTAGGGGTATTATGTCGTGCCTGAATCTTAGCTATCAGCTGGGGGTACTGCTCAATCACATGATCTACTGCGCGGAAATACCGACATGTCGTAGTGGGGTTCCAACAGTCCCTGGCTAGGTGCCTGGCTTGGTTACAGTTATAACACACCAATTGGCCTCTGCCTCTTCCGGCCATACCACCACGGCCTCCAGAAGCACCCCTACCGGCGACGCCACCCCGGTAACCGTAGCCATCATTACTCGGTTCTTCATTGTGCACCCGGTAGGCGTCATAGGTGCGACACTCATCTTCATTATGTCCTACAGACTTACATAAGTTACAGTGGGGGTTCTTAGGTCCTTGTCCATACCTTTGCAGCAGGTAATAGTTCTCAGGTCGATGCTGCCCTGTTGTTCTGCAGAGCTCACAATATAGGACTGCCGGTGGAAGTGGGTTTGGCGTACCAGTATTCAGGTACTTGCTTACCAGAGGGCACCGTTCCTTGTCGTGACCTTCGGTTCGACATTGCGTACAAAAAACCTCTTCACGATCGATTTTTCCCTTCTTCATATCATGAAGCTCTAGAGCCATCGCTGCCAACTGCGCCTGGATTTGTGCGATACCAGAATTATCATCGACAGGGGCGGTCTCAAGCTTTATTGCGATTTCTAGAGCCTCTTGCTGGTCAGCAACCTTCTATTGCATGAGTGGAGTTCGGATATGTGGTAATAATGCTGTAATAAACCATTCCTTGTGCTGCGTAGGACTAATGGTGAAGCTGACTTGGTCCAGTAGAAATTTGAATCTCTGGTCAAAGTCCCACACTGATTCACCGCGCCGCTGCTGAATCTCTTTCAGTTCAGTGATACACTGCGATTCTGATTTGGGCTTCTTAAATTCTTTGATTATTACTGCCTTGATATCATCTAAAGTAGGACTCTGAGTACTAGAGAATTTCATGAACCAGGTCAAAGCCCGGTCCCTGAAAGAAGTGACGAGCTGCGCGCTTCTTACAGCTGGATCTGTAATCTTCTTAGCATTCCACACTGCTTCACATAAAAACTAGAACTGTTCTGGATCCTCTGATCCAGTTCCTTTGAAAACAGGGAGCTTAATATCATCAGCCAGGTGGGCCATGGTGGATCTGGGAGGGTTGGGAGGGGGACAAGAAGTCGACGGGGATGGGTTTACTGGGGTAGACTGTCCTGCGACGGGAATACTCGGGCTAGGTTGATTGTTATACTGCGACGAAGTTTCAGGGGTAACGGAGCTGCGCGGCGGGGTGACCGGAGGGTTTCCAAAGAAAGGGTTTTCTTTTGGGTCTGGCTCTTCGGGATTTATAGGGGACAGTGCGGTATCCTGTCCTAAGGAATAGGACTCAAAATCTCTCTTGTACCTTTTTCCACTTCGCAGCAAACCACTTTGCTCAGCGAGGGTGTTGTCACTTGTAAACATATGTTAGTAACACAAAATCTAACAGTCTGATTCAAATAGCAATATTCTTTTCAACCAATAGCATTTTAATTCTCAAACTAAATAAATTCAAAAGCTTACCCCTTGGTCCTTGGAAGAACCATCGCTCGGCTTCACTAAAGGAAGTGCTCGCGTCGATGGCGAACTCTGTCACAAAGGCCTCAAGGGTCCGTGTGGTCCAGAAATCAACCGCGCGGGAGATCTCGTTGTTCATGCTTTTCAATATATTAACTCTTGCGGGGGTCCAAATAGAAAACCACCCCTCACGGAGTTCGTTCTTCTCTCAGCTAACCTGGATAACCACTGGTGCAACTCTATGTGGATACTACCAAAGAAAATTTCATAAGCATCACAAAAAACATACCTTTGTAAAAAGTCACTTGCGCTATGACGCGGATTTGTGTTCTCTTGCTCAACGAATTTCAGATAAGTCTTATCAAGCCAATCACCGATTTCCTTCACAGAGGGCCTCTAGAACATAGCCCTCGAGGTACGACGTAAACCCCTCTTGAGCAGATACTGAGTTCAACCGGCAACGGAACCAATTTGTTGGGCAATAGGGCAGACTCGGGTTTAATCCTTTTGCTTTGCACCAACAAAAGACCCACAGTGTTGGCCCTTTCGGCAACAACCTGCACACAGGTTGCAGTCTCACCCGAAACAGCTATGGGGTGCCGCAGAATCAGGTTTCTGCAAGCAGAGAGGGATATTACTGTACCTTAGCCTTTAATAACTTATAATCAATAACCACAGAGTTTTGACATTCATATATATACAACTTCGCAGATAAATAAACAAACAGTGACTTGCTTAACCCGTTACTGGGAATTCACAACGAAGCTATTTATTAGCAGTGATCTTACTTATCAGATTTATCTAATTATTAATGCATATGAGAACATAAAGACAATAACACAAAGAACCACAACACCAGATATAACATGGTTCACCCCCAGTGTAGGGGTTACGTCCACAGAACTGTGTTTTATTCAACTTTCTAAAAAATCACAGTTTTGATCTGCCCACTCAGCTGCATATCTCTTCAAGTCCCTTAAGCCGCGCACACAGCAGCAGGCCTCTGCGCACACAGCTACAGATTTCCCTTAATCTCTTACAAAAACCCTCTACGCACACAGCTGCAGAGGTCGTCCACGCACACAGATGGGACTTAACCTTCCCTTACAAAATAGCCTTAGCTTCGCCTTAATTCTCTTTACATCCAAAACCTAACCTTACTTCTTTACACAAGTGCCTATTTATACAACGCACTATTTACAAAAACATGGATTCACACCATGGGCACCCCGAACCCTAAACCCTGGTCTTAAACCATGGGTTTATTACAACAGAGGACTTTGACTCAACCCCCGACACCCCTAAGACTATTTTGAGTCAAAACCCACGGAGTTACCCACCTTAAGGACCGTTAGGGTGTGCGCCCCAACAGCTGGTATACATCAGAGATCAAAGAAGGCCAATAGTATATGGACCTCAATATTTTATAAGATGTTTCCTTCAAATACTTATGTCCCCCACAAGCACCTTCATGTGATTCAGAGATTACCTTTTCAATTTCTGGCTTGTCCAAACATCTAAGCAGAATTCCCCCTGGATATTTCCAAAACAGTCGTTGTTCTATCAAACACTATTTAGTAGCTCTTAACTTCAATGACCTAGAAGCCTTCTTATCTAGATGTTCTGGACATTGTAAATACAAAAGAAAGTGTACAATATCTGCATACCATGTGGATTCTGCATACTGCTCCATAATTGTTTCCTTCTCTTGTTATGCTTGCAATTATTCTTGTACAGGTTGTTCTTCCATCAGATGAAGACCTAAAGCTTGACAATTTGAATCGGCTAACAATTTAGCCAAACCCTATCCCTTCACTAGTTTTGTAGGCTTAATGTCCATTCCATATTCCATTATCTTTGCAATCCATTTCCCCCTTTTTCCTTCACTATCAGGTTGAGTTAATATATCCTTAATGGCATCATTAGGAACATAAGAAATGACTTTAGAATGTAAAACATAAATTCTAAAAAACTTTAATGCTTTTACCAATGAATAAGCTTGTTTCTCCAAAGTGCTGTACTTCAACTCTGAGTCTTTGAGGGTATTGCTAAAAAATGCAATTGCCTGCTCAAGTCCATCATTATTCTTCTGTAAGAAAACAACTGCTAAAGTATCCTTTGATGCAAAAGAAAAATTCAAAAATTCCTTTGAAAAATCAGGGCTTACTAGCACTGGTGCCTCTGTAAGAGCCATCTTAATATTCTCAAATGAATTATTATCTTCTGCAGTCCACTTCACTTCCTAATATTTTTTCAGCATGGCTATTATTTGTTTAATGGTTTCAACAAAATTTGGTATGAACCAACGCAGAAAATTTATTTTTCCAATAAAAGATTACACATCCTTCTTACTTCTTGGTAAACTGATTTTCAAAATAGCTTTTACCCTTTCTGGATCTATCCTTATGCCATCAGCTGAAACAAATGACCCAACAACTTACCCTCCTGTACAACAAAATGTGACTTTTTGGGATTGAGAGACAATCCATATTTTCTGCATTTCAAGAAAGTTTGTTTTAGGTGTTTTAAGTGCTCATCATCAGACTGTGAGAAGACTGTTCTGTCATCCAAATAGATCACCAAAAACTTATCCTTCTCTCCAACAAAGGCTATGTCCATAGCTGTTTGAAAGGTAGCTCCAACATTCATTAATCCGAATGGCATTTTGTTGTACGTGAAATTACCCCAAGGGGTAGTAAAGGTTGTCTTTTATCTATCATCAGGGTGCATTGCAATTTGGTTATACCCTGAAAAACCATCTACCTTTGAGATCCTTTGTGCACCCACCACCTTCTGCAATATTTTTTCAATATTTCGTAAAGGATAGTTATCTTTAAGTGAAGACCTATTCAGATTACGAAAGTCAAAACACAATCTTATTTCACCATTATTTTTTCTGACAAATACTAGATTTGCTACCCATGAAGAATATCAAAGAGGAACAATAATATTAGCATCCAACAATTTTTTTACCTTCTTTTCTATAATGGGGAATAAAGCAGGATTGATTCTCCTTAATTTCAATCTGAATGGTTTGATATTTGGTTTTAAAGGCACTTTATGCTGTATAATACTAGTATCATAAGTATTCAAATCCTCTTATGACCAAGCAAAAATATCAACATATTGTTTTAATAGCTTGATGTACCTGTTTCTTTGCTCTGTTGTAAGTGCCTTTGAGATCTTCACTATCCTGGGGTGCTCCTTGGTGCCAATATTACAATCCATTACATTTTTCTTTGAGGACTACATAGCTGGTTTTAAGGGGGTATCATCCTTCGAAAAAATCCTCTCTAAAGGAACCAAACCCTTAGGAATAAAATTACTTTTCAGCTCAATGATTTTGTGACCTACAATTTCATTTTATGCAACACCCTCAATATATTCAGTTTCATCATCCTGTTCTTGGTCAATTAAGGAATTAGAGAACTCACCTTCAGCTGTAAAAACCTTTTAATCTCTAAATATTCCTCAAAAACTCTCCATTGATTTATATTATCAGGCATAGAAGGTCTGTACCTAACTTCAATAGGATATTTTAGTTGAGTTATTTTAGGAATCCTGAAATGTGTAGCTACTAGGGCAAGAGAATCAACAGTTTGGTTATGATCCCTAGGAATATAAGAAATATTAAAAGGCACAAATAAATTATCTATCATATCCCATACTTCGTTCCTGTACACTTTCAACAAATCTTGCTTTACTTGATAGTTATTCCTTACTTGCTGAACAACCAACTCGGAGTCGCCATAAACAACGTTTTTCTGAAAACCTACATCTTTTGTAGCTCTCAAACCTAATAATAGAGATTCATACTCTGTTGTATTATTAGTGGTAATAAATTCTAACTTATACATTAATCTTACCACTTCACCACCAGGAGATATCAGGACAACTCCTGCTCCATCACCTTCTTTAGATGATGATCCATCAAAATACATTTTCCAAAGTTCATCTTCCTACTCCCTAGTACATTTAGCTGATTTTTCTTTTTCAACCTATAACATACCAACAACATCAGTATCATCACTAAAGTGCAACATACAAGTCCCCAAATCCTTTTCAACATCATATAATGGATGATTTGTAGGATTCTTGTCACCAGTCACAATATAAGAAAATTGTAACTCTCTATACAACCTTCTATTCTCACCTCCAAAGATAGGGATGATTGCATATGTTAAGTCCATCTGTAAAGTTCCCCCTACTTTCTTAGCCCAAGATCTAGAAAGGAACATTCCAAATTTAGGTGTGATATCCGCCACTACTACATCCATAATAACACTTTTCAATGGTAGCCAAGCTAAGCTAACCAGCATGTCCTTTATCACTCCTAAACATTTTACAACTCTAGAATCGAAATCATACAAATCATGATAAGGTTTTGTTATGCTCAATCCTAAATCCCCCATGACTGCTTTTGGCATTATATTATGAGATCCTCATGAATCCAAAATACAGTTATGTATCATCTGCTCATGGATGGTTAATGCGATGTAAAAAGGTGGGGATGCACTTGCATCATTTTCAGTCTTCTCTGCCAAAGCTGATCCAATAAAAAATTTGGGATTTTCCTCCTGTAAATTTATTGTATCAGAGGGTACCTGACTGGTTGCTGAACCTATCATTTTCAAAACTAAATTTTAATAAGAAGGATTTTTTATCAACTCAGTGAAAGGCATGGGGATTTTAATTTTGCACAATTCATTTTCGAGATTAAAATTCAGCATGTTCTTATTCACTTCTTCAACTTCAATAACCTTCTCTGGTTTATCTTGATTTTGTCTTTTTCCTAATGCTAGATTAGATTGTTGTTTAGGAGGAAGAATTGCCTTCTTTTTAGGGTTTTGAACCACCTATTTTGGTACTGATATAAAATTTATGGTTTTCTTTGGATCAGACTGATATATATTAGAAGTTACTTCAAGGTTTAAATCATCTTCTGTCTGAAAAACATCTGCATCGTAATATTCATAATTTAAAAAATCTTCCTCGGTCACAAAACCTTCAGTCAACTGTTCTCCAATATAATTTATGTCTTGATTTGGATCCTCAAATTGCTCTTCTTCTTCTATTTCTCCTTCATCAGTGACATTGTTTTGAAGTGGGGGTGGAACCTTTTGATCTTCAGCTTCTCTCCTTTCTCACTATATGTCATTATTTCTTCTCTCTCTAGGAATAAAATGAGGTGCAAACTATCCTCTAAATTGATTTGGATTATTAGGGTTTATGTCCCCCTCTTGAGCAGGCCTATTGGAATTTTTTTCTAATTCCAATTTGTTTAGTTTTGCTGTTAGGATTTTCACTAACTTTTCCAGCTCATCAATTTTACCATCTACAGATTGTGATGTTGAAACTACTGGAGCTGCCTCCTTCTTACCCTTTCTATCATAAACTTGTTGAGCTGAGTTTCCCTCTAGTCTGTTAGAAGCAAGAATATTAGATTCTACTTCTAATGCTACTGCTTGCATATTAAGTAAAGTAACAGGTCTTCTTTCTCTCAAGAGTAAGGAAAACTCATGGTCAAAAGCATTAGCATAAGTGAGTTTCACAGAAGTTTCAGAAGGTTTAATCTCTGTAGGGATTCTACCATACATTTTATTGAATTTCTTAGAGAAATCATCTATAGTTTCATCTTTCTTCCTTCTTAGGGCTACAAACTCTGTAATGTAATATGTATGATCCTTAGTATCACCCCACTGTCTCATGAAAACATCCTGAAGCTCCTCTATTAAAGTAATGAAATTTGATGTTAACTCACTGAACCATTTTCTGAACTCTCCATCCAGACTCTGTACGAACATCCTCATCCACACATATTTTGAATCAATATTCTGATTATCCGCATAGCTGAGAAATGCATCCCAATGCTCCTCAGTTGTTGTCTCACCTTGTCCATTAAACCTAGGTAAGTACTTTTGGTAATCTCCACCAGGAATAGCATTTAAGGGATGAGGTACAACTAAAGGTGCATACCTAGCTGCTACCATTCGATCCATCATATCCAATGGTTGCTGTTGGGTTGGAATTTTTAAATTGACTAGTTTAGATGAAGGAAAAACTTGACTGGAACTTGGCTGAAAATGACTCTTACTGAATTTAAAGTGAAATAAAGGGATTTTTCCAATAGATAAGGCTTTTGCTTTCTTGAAAGACTGAGGATCAGTAAAAATTTGAAAATTGCTAACAGGGATTGTAGGTTTCAACCAGTATGAATCTTGTTCTTCTTCCTTTGAAATAGAAAAGGGTGACGATAGGTCTACTTGGTCAGGGTTACATAAGGCTGGAGATGACTGAGACCTTTTGATTTTCCTAGCTATTTTCAGAATTTGCTCTGGATCTGAGTCATCCAAGTGTAAAGGTGAACTAGGTCTACTTCTTGTTCCAACTCTCTTAGTAGCCACTGTGAACTATTTGGTGAAATGTAGTCTTAAAAATTTGCTGGTTTTAGTCAACCTCTCAAAACTAGTTGAATGATGAATAACCCAGGAAAAGTATGCTTCAGTTTTGTCCCCGACAATGGCGCCAAAGATATTAGTGCCATAAATTGTTCTCAGACTACTAAAGAAAAAGCCAACACAATCTCATAAAACAAAATTAAGTAAAACAGTTTTTTTAGGGTTTTGGTTTTGCAGTTTGTAAACAAGAGGGTAAAACTCATAAAGCTAAAACAAAAACTAAATCATGCACAACATAAGACCGAGATGTATAATATAAGTAACATAAACCAGAAAAGCATAAGCACATAACTGAGTTTCATCCACAGTTCATAAGCATTCCATGAGAAACAACCTTAAACAAGAAATGAATTCATAAACTGAGTTATCACACTAATCAGAAATGAAACCAGCATAGAAGATAAAATGAGCTTATAGATTGCATATATAACATAATCAGTAATCCAACATGCATAAGAGTTTTCTGAAACTTAGCTCTGTATAGTAGCTGAAAGCCTCCCCTTGGACAAAAATTCGAACCTCCTATCATTCTACAATATTACTTTTATCTTAGTTACCAAAAACAGTGACATAACTGAAAAAACTAATTTTTAGGTCATACCACCAAATCACTTAACAAAATAAAGTTGTTCACACTAAAATAATTTCTTTACAAAAATTAACTAATAACACCTATCACTTAAAGCATTTTACAAATCTTTAGCAACCTCTGCCAAAAGGGCTATCCCCTCCAATGCTTGAGTCTTTCTCTTTGTTTTATGATGATCAACTTCTAGGTCTTCGGCTCTTTTTGATAGCTCCTGATTTTGTTGTGTTATGTCTTGAACAATCTGTTTCAATTCTGCACATAGACTTTGTGTCTGTCTTTTTCTCTTCAAAGCTTCCTTGGAGGCTGCAATTAACTCTTGGTAATGGCTATTGACCTCTTATAAATCGTCTCTTAATCTTCTGTTAGCAACTACTAACCCTTCATTTGTTTCATGTAGTAATTCTATCTAATACTTATACTGTTTGATGCTGCTCTGTAAGTTCTCATTCTCTGAATCAATACATTGTCCTTCTTATGCTGAAGGAATTCCTTCTGGCATCCAAGGAATTTTCAATCTCTTAAAGATATCCACATCCTCCTCTTGCTACTCTGTCATAGTTACAGGAACCTCTAGAGAATCATTTACTTCAAAAATGCATTGAGCTGATGGTTCCGCAATCCTTTCTTCCTCTGCACAAAACTTGTCATGACTGAGTGACACTTCATTAAATCATCCTAATGATGGCTTAAATTTAATTTCCTTTGAAACTCTTTTAATAGCTCTGAGATTTTAGTTTCAGTTGAGGCTGACTTATCCTTTAAAGGAACCTGTTTCTTACCTTTAATCTCTTTTACATCCAATATTTCATCATCTTCTAACTCTTCTTGGGAAGAAGAGTCTTCTATCACTGTGATTTTTTCCTGAGCTAACCTAGGGTTTAACAAATTTTTCATGTTCAATCTCAATTTATTCTTGGGTTTGGTCTTAGGTCTCCAGCCTACCCCAATCTCTCCCAGCATGCTCAAAGTTTTTCCTTGGTGCTTTATGGCTGCTAGCTGAAACACCTTTCTTTTGACTCCTTGTGACACCAACTTCTCTTCAGCCCGTTCCTGTAAACCTTGTACACTGTCAGCCCTAGCTTCATCAATCAATGGGATTTTCTTACTTTTTGACTGTACTCATGTATGGACTTGTTCCTATTCTAACAGACTTTCATCTACTCCTTGATTTACTTTTTCATTAAGGGTATTTTCTACATGATCTAAATCCTACGTTTGAACCTTCAATATTTCATTGTCATCAACTTTATTCTGTTGTTCATTTTCAGGATTTTCATCCCTTTGTGTCACAGACTTTCCTAGCACACTATCTTCTTCTGCTTCAACTATGACCTTTTTCTTCAATTTCTTAACTAAATTATGTGCTTTGTTCACCTGACTTTTCTTTGATTGGTCTTCTTTCTCACATTGAAACCCAGACGAGAATAGAAAATAGTCCCAGGTCTTTTCCTTCTTTTGGAGCACTGTACTTATGATTAACTTTATCAGACCATGATGAAATATGGACTGCTGAGTATGATCTTGATGCTCTTTTACTCTGCTGGACATATTTTGCAGACTTTTTAGGAAAAAGAAAGGAAGGTTCATCTATGCTTCATGATTTAGATGCTGTAGAAGCCTGAAATGATATTTAAACACAAATGCATATCTTCCTTCACAAGTTACATAGCTTTGCAGAATTTTGATTGGTTCTCTCCACTCTGGTTTGAAATTCTGTCTATGCACTCCTTTACCCCAGTCTGCAACAACGTTTGGAAGCAAGTAATTCTGGGAATTAAAGGTAAAAGGCACCTTCTTGAACCATTATTCACCTTCATCAGGAATGCTTGTAGCCTCTGCTATTAGCTCTCTAGTCAGCTCAATCTTTAGGGTGTCAAATGTGACTATGTTATTGTCCAATCCCTGAGCAAATTTGTATGAAACTTTTGTGTGATGGCCATCAATCTTCTCAAAATAATTCAGCCATCCTACCTCTGAAAATAACCTTGCATAGTCAGGGAAATCTTGAACTCAAGACATATCTAAGGGTTCATCCCTATTTGTTTTCCCACTCCTCTTCATTCGGGATGATTGATCTTAATTGTGCTTCCTTCAGTAAAGAGTTTAACACTATTTGAATGTTTGAAAATTTAACAGTCAATCATATGCTGAGAAAATTAAACCCTTGACATGAATTTTACTTCTCAAACTGATAAGTATTTCGACCCTACTGACAGAAAAGATTTGACATTGAGCAAAAATTGAGTTTATGAACTGGCATTCTTAGTTAATATCAATAACTAATCCTATGTCAAAGAGAACCTGAACTCATGGAACATGTTAGTAATTCGTTTCATACATGTATAAATAATGAATTCGGTTGCTAGAAATCTGCTTTCCTATCTTCCCAGGTGTCCTATATCCTTCTTAAGTCTATCTCTAGCTGCCATGATAGTGCTAAACAGTTACCCTGCAAACCCTAAATTTCTGACCTTCTTCATTCTTTAACCACAAACTTCCAGGTCTTCAAACAGTTTCTATGATCTTCATGCATTCAAGAAATGCGTAGTTGATAGCGAATTATCCTCATCATGCATAATCATTATTGTGCAAATACTCTGTATCTTCTAACCTCTAGACAACCGCAACTCACCCAAATGATTCTTTACCTGATCTCACAACACTTGTCACAATGATTATTGTGGCTGAAACACGTATCAAACTCCTCGACATGTGTGAAAAACTTCTCTTATGAGCAAATTTTGAAAATTATGAGCCAAAATCATGACGTTTTCAAATGGCGCGATTTTCTTGTAGTGCCCTTGTTTACCTTTTCTGAGCTTGCGCTACAAGAATATTTGTTTTAATACTTTTTTAACCAAAACTCACAACAAGGTGTTAAACTTTAGTTAATAGTTTCAAATAAAACTTTATGATATTCTTTTAGAACCTTTAAGCAATATATACATTCTATAAGCCCCGAAAAACCATGAAATTCACTAAGTAAAACCAAAATTAAAAGAAAACCTATTAAATCAATTATAAGTATAAGCCTGAAATCAAAGAAAAATTTAAAAAAAACTAAGGTCAAAACTTAAAAAAAGAAAAAGAAAAGCATACTTTAAAACAAGCGAATGCTTCGAAATGAGAAAACAAAAACAGGCTATAACACCTTCATTGAGGTAATTATTTTGGTGTCTATATTTGTATACCGGTGAAATATTTGTTAGTGTTTTTTTTTCTCTACTAATTAATTTGGGAATAAATAAGGATTGATCTTTTTTTTGTTAAAACATGTTCTACCTCAATCTCTCCCATAATACTTTGACAACAATGTCAAACAAGTTATATATGATCTAGGAAAACACATGAGGTAAGTGGCAATTTATATGCAAAGTGTAATATGTTTATTAATCCGTTGTACAACTTTTTTTGATTGCATGAATGTGTTTTACTTGTAACGTACTATATACTTTTTTGTTGAAACCTATGATTTTCCTGCATCATTAGTAGATGGTTGTCATCTAAAGAAATATATCAAGAATATATATAGTATTGGAGAAGACAAATTCCTCGTCTAATGTGTGAACTGCAAAAGTACATACCTCTGTCATTTTTCAGTGCATAAAATCACTACCTCATACACCAAGTTGAGGACATTGAAAAGTGTGGACATGTACACACAAGGTCAATGTGGATGGTTGAGAGGCACTTGGAATCACTCAAGGATTTCGTCAGACAAAGAGCACATCCAGAGGGTTCTATGGTAGAGGGATATATCGTATATAAAACCAAGGTTTATATTACTCAATATAGCCCCCAAATAGCTACAATTATTAATGTGGATCACATTTGGGATGTCAACTCCATCAATGAGTAAAGTGATATGTTTGTACATATTGTGGAAATATAGAATGAGGAAAGTGATATGTTTGTAGATTGTGGAAATTTATAATAAATTTGACTTTTTGTTTCTATGTATGTCATAATTATTTAATTTTGAGTCTTCCTACATAATCCATTATTAATATGAAGGTATCCCATGGTAACTAATTATATGTGAATTGTTTTACTTTAATATAGTTGGTTCAAAGTGGGATGCAATACATTTATACATTGCAAACAATCTTGATTGGAAGAAGGTATGGTTTGAATGATGTAAATCATCTAATAATCGTAGGTTAACATGGCAAGATGTGTCTACATTGGTCAAAGAAGCTAAACTTAAACGCGATACAAATCTTAGTCATAGGGAAATTGATTTAGCACATAGTTCAAAAGATAAACATGCAAGTATTTTCACCCATACTACTTAGTTTTTTGCATACTATATTGATGCATATGGCATGTTTTTTTTCTTAATTTGCATAATTTTCAAGTATAAATATGTTTATGAATTGGCAATATGTTTTTTTATTTGTTTGGCATATTGCAATTGAAACACCACAAGGCAATGTGGCGTAATGGCCGTAAATTTTGGATCAAAAAGTTGGATGAAAATATGAAAACTTATGATCGTGGGATAACTACAGTATTTCAGGTTACTAATGTTTCCTCTAAGAGTGACAGACATCCCTGAGAATCTGAAAAACGATACTATGGGATTTTGGATCATATACTTGAGTGTGAATTTAATTCCTTCAAATTATTTATGTTAGACACCAAATGGTAAATGCTATGAATGAATGAACGTGATCCTGATAGAACTGTTATTCAATATGCTAATGGATTTACCATGGTTAATACAAGGAATGTCGAGCGAGGATCAAAGCCCTATGTTCTTCCAAGCCAATGCGAACAAGTATTCTACTAGAGGTTCTAGGTAGAATGGGTTGGTCATATGTTGTTATATACGATTCAAGAGGAAGGTCGGTAAATTATACTATAGTAGAAGAAGATGACTTAAAGGAGCATCTAGTTCATGTTTCAAACGAATATGTCGAAGAAGCTCAAGGATATGAGTGAGAGAATGTTTTGGATGAAGATGATATTGATGATGTGTCGGATGAATAACTTGAAGAAGTCGAACCAAATCTAGGAGAGCATGTTCTGGATAATGATGATAGAAAATATGATGATATGGTTGGAATTGACGACATTGATGATGATGATGCTGATATGGCCTATCCTTTCAACATGAACTCCGAACCAGATGATACCGATGATGAGTTGGACGAAGAAGAATATTAATGATATAAAAATGTTGAAATGTATGTGTTATGTATTTAATTATATGTTTTCAGTTGGATTGTTCTCTTTCATATGTATGTATATGGTTTGTTCTCATGGCACTTGTATCCCACAAGAAGTCCTCAACACCCATGTTCACCCACTTGACCATGTTTAACTCAAGGTGACCCATTTCTAGCCCATAAAACCTATAGTGGAACTCATATCCATCATAGTGACTTACGAAACCCACTATAAATTTCCCATTTGTTGGTTCAAGGACTCATGGGCCTAATTAGCATGATGTTGGTTTTGAACAACATAGGCGATGAATATAAAGATCAACATGACCATGAAGCAGAGGGGTATGCAATTTATGCATCTAGTGAAAGGGAAATAATGTCTATAAACAAGTACTTGATAAATTGCACAAGCTTCATCAGTTATTTCTTGTCTTTTTTTGTCTCATCTAAGTTTTTTGCTCCATATAGAGTAGTTAAAAACCATTATTTAAATAGGAAATTTCACTTAGCACCTTCTTCTTTCCACCAAACTCATAGGCCTAATTGGAATTGTGTTGGTTTTGAATGACACGGGTGATGATATAAAGATTAGCACGATCGTGACGTAGATGGGTATGATGGGAGTTCCATGCATGACAATCTGATAAAGTTCAAATGAAACTAGGATGAGATCAAAGATATAGAAAGTTGGTCAGTTGATGTGTCATCTTTGAGTCTGGAAACCCTCTCATATCATCAAGGCATGCGAATAGTCTGTCCATGTCAAATTTCACTGCATATAGAAATAGTTTGATTTTTTTAAATGTTGGACATATTCATAGGTCATTGTTTCCCATGCATATTCCCAATACAGTGTCTTCTAGTTGTTTCTTTTAAAATTATTTCGAGATGCACTTTCATGCATCTACTGCAAAGGAAATAATGTCGATAAACAAGTACTTGATAAATTTCACAAGCTTCATCTATTATTTCATGTCTTTTTTTTTTGTTCTCATCTAAGGTTTTTGCTCCATATATAGTAGTACGAAACCATTATTCAAATAGGAAACATCATCTAGTGGCTTCTTTTTTCCACCAATATCATGGGCCTAGTTGACATGATGTTGGTTTTGAACAACATATGCAATGACTATAAATATCCAAACGACCATGACATGGATGGGTATGATGGGAGTTCCATGCATGACAATCCAAGAAAGTTCAAATGAAACTAGGACGAGATTGAAGGTATAGAGTATTGGCCAGTTTCTACGTCATATTTGAGTATGGTAACCTTCCCATATCATCAAGGCATGTGAATAATCTATCCATGTCAAATTTCAGTGCATACAAAAATAGTTTGAAATTTTTTTAATGTTGGTACCATTCACAGGTCATTGTTATCCATGCTTAGTCCTAGTACAATGAGTTCTAGTTGTTTCTTTTAAAATTATTTGGATATGCACGTTCATGCATCTAGTGCAAAGGAAATAACTTCAATAAACAAGTACTTGATAAATAGCACAAGCTTAATCAATCATTTCTTGCCTTTGTTTTTTTCTCTCATCTAAGTTTTATGCTCCATATAAAGTAGTATGAAACCACTATTTAAATAGGAAATTCTGTCTAGTGGCTACTTCTTGCCACCAATATCATGGGCCTAATTGACATAATGTTGGTTTTGAACGACATAGACAATGAATATAAATATCAACACAACCATGACATGGATGGGTATGATGGAGTTCCATGCATGACAATCTGAGAAAGTTCAAATGAAACTAGGATGAGATTGGAGATATAGAGTATTGGGCAATGTCTTATTCATCTTTGAGTCTAGAAAACCAACCATATTTTCAAGGCATGCGAACAGTCTGTCGGTGTCAAATTTCAGTCCATACATAAATAGTTTGAATTCTTTTAATGTTGGCCCCATTCATAGGTCATTGGTTCCCATGCATAGTCCCAATATAATGTCTTCTACTTGTTTCATTTAAAATTCTTTTGATATGTACATTCATGCATCTAGTGCAAAGGAAATCACGCCGATAAACAAGTACTCAATAAATTGCACAAGCTTCATCAGTTATTTCTTGTTTTGTTTTTTCCTCTCATCCAAGATTTTTGCTCCATATAAAGTAGTATGAAACCATTATTGAAATAGGAAATTCCATCTAATTCCTTCTTCTTGCCACCGATCTCATGGTAATAATTGGAATGATGTTGGTTTTGAACAACACATGTGATGAATATAAAGACCATCATGACCATGACGTGGATGGGTATGATGGGAGTTCCATGCATGACAATCTGAGAAAGTTCAAATGATAAGATGAGATTAGGGATATAGAGTATTGGTTGGTGTTTGAGTAATCTTTGAGTCTAGAAACCCTCCCATGTCATCAAGGCATGCAAACAGTCTTTCCATGTCAAATTTCAATGCATACAAAAATAGTTTGAAATTTTTTTAATGTTGTCCCCATTCATAAGTCACTAATGCCCATGTTTAGTCACAAATGTTCAAGTCACGACTTTACTTTTTGACCAAGGGGTCTGGACGTGCCTGCATAATCCCAACTATGCACACATAGGCACCATCATATTGAATTAGTCATAGTCATCGCCATTATCATCGTCCTCATTGTCATCGCCATCGTCAGTGTCCCCATTGTAATCCCCATTAATTGTTTATATATATATATATATATATATATATATATATATATATATATGTATGTATGTATGTATGTATATGTATATGTATGTATATGCATGTGTGTGTGTGTGTGTGTGTGTGTGTGTATTATTTTAGCCAATGTTAATTTCACACTTATATTTTTTAAAATAATTATATAATTTCATAAAAAATAACACCCACAATAATTAGTCATCAACATATAAATAATAGAAACCAATTACTTATCTCCATGGAAAATATATCCATGGAGACATTCTACCTCCTTGCCGTAGGCACAAAATTTTGTAGGTGTCAGACATTGAAATAGTAAGGATGAATTTACTAGCTATATATTTAGTTTTTCATGCTCAAACCATTTAAAAAATATCTAAACTAAGAAATAGAATTTAGTCCCATTTCCACAACAACATTTCCTCTCAACTAGCCTCTATTTATCCTCATAACTGTAGAACACAAGCAATATAATCCCCTTTACTACTAAATAATCCCTTAGGCTATCCCACTTTTCTTGAGTTCCCCGATGTAGGAAGGATATGAAATATATAACGACAGAAAACAAGGAATATTAATTGTACATTGATCATATTTATTTGTATATTTATTATTCACAAATTTGAGAGCATTTTATGTATTATTCATAGAACGTCACAACGTGGTATAAATTTTGTTGACAAAAATATGGGGGTTTTAATTTTCATTGGCTTTGATTAGTACTCTAAATTCTCATATTGTCTATTGACATTACTTAGGATACATAAAGATATAGGTATTTGGGGACTTTAAAATTCATTCTTTGTCACCCTTTATATGTTGGGGTTTTTCTATGAATAAAAGGGGTAAATGGAGTTTCTCATTTTTACTCATTTTTTAAGGGGATTATATGCCTCTCCCAATTGGAATTCTCATAGTTGTGCCATTACACTAGAATACTGCTAAATACTCTACCCAAAAGTCAATTTATTTATGGTTGAGTCATAGGAGTCCACCCATCTTGACTTCATAGGAGTCCACATAAATATGACAAAATCTTATATTTTATAACGCATAATACATTGATTAAATGTGTTGGCTTAATAGCTTTAGGTTCATGTGACATGGACACTTACTAGAGGTGGTTTTTGTTAATGGTATGCCACATATTCTTTATGTATTAACTAAAAATTTAGTTGGAAACATAACATATGTCTTTAACATTAAAAAAAGTAGGCATGATAAGAAACAAATCCTTTATAAGCCCCCTACCAAGTTCCATGAAACATTGACCCATTAATTCGACAAAACTATAGACTGCACATGGTACAAACAACAAACTTGCTTAAATGACTTAGTTGAAGAACTTAAAGATCCTTAGGCATTGTTAGGTGGGAAAGGAATCAATGATGATATTCACAAATGATTGTTGAAACATGGAGATAGTATTTATATAAATATGTAATATGACTCCTTTTGTAATTTGTTTCTACTATACAGTAGCAAGTTATTGAATGAATCATTATATTTTTTAAACATCTCCATCATTGTTAACTAGTTATCTCATTTATTAACCTTTATCCATGTTAAACTTGTACATTTAAGAACTAAAAAGAAAATGAAAATGGATACATAGCTCATGTAGAGGAAGAGTTAGTTCTGGACAATATTTTCAAGGGATGTATTCTAGTTACTCCTACTCGAGGTCTCCTCCTTTTTTTCATATAATTACTTAAGAATATATTTTCCATGAACCATGGATTTCTCATGGCCATCCATTCATGTATGCCCATTAGTGATTTAGGGGGAAAGGTAGAGAAACAAACATATTCGCATCGCAAACAATTAACCATTTTGTTCTTAGGAGGCACCGCTACCTTATCATGAGTACCCCCATTAGCATAATGATTGCAAAGTAGAAGTTTTCTCATTCCATTAGCAAGTATAAATTTTCAATTCTAGTCACAATCATTATGCTAATGGGTCTTGTTACACATTTACCCTAGGTCGCAAGCCCTTAGTTTAGAGTTATCAATCCCTTGGTGCCCCCGGTGTCTAATTTAATCACCATATGGTGTAATTTGATTATATAAGTCATGGACCTACTGGTCTTGATTTTAGTACTTGTCATTGCATATATTAATCATCCAAGTATCCCAAGAGGTAAAAAATGATCTTTCTAAAGTTGTTTTAATACCTTCCAATGTGGTCATAGAATCAATTCCACTAACAAATTTAGCTTGATATATGAATTTGATATATAAAATTTATAATATTAAAAATTAGGATATATATATATATATGAATTTGATATGTAAATGTTAGAATATTAAAAATTAGGATATATATATATATATATATATATATATATATTATAAAAATGAAAAAATAAAAAAACAAAATATATGTCAACCTACCCATTCCAAAACAAAGGCGTTCGACAAGCATCTCCATTGGTGCGCCTGATCGATTTCATCCCTTGCACCAATCGACCTAGTGTATTCACGACCCCTCCACATACCAAACCCCAAGTTGATTCCCTGCATCATCCTACTGTCTTCATGATCCCACCTTCCATGCAAACATCCCACCTACAATAGTAGAGGATAAACCCCATGACCTTGGCCCCACATGTCGGAGCAAGGCACAATGCATTGGAGCGATTTGAGCGACTAATTGAAAGGAAATCTGATCCCATAGAGAAGAGGATCAATCAAAGACAAAGCAAGAGTACCCATAATGCATTTAGTACACGGTTATTTGCCAAGGGTTCTTGGATTACTATTTTCTTTGATTGTAATCTTGAAATAAATATCGAATATACCCCACTATTCATTATCACTAGAATGATTTTTTTCCCTAAATCATCTATAAAGTAAAGTTTTTTTTGTTACAGTCTAAAATTCTTTATGAGAATACTCTTTGCAAATAATACTCATTTAATGCTTCTTGCTTTCCTCATAGTCTATTTTGTAAATTATTCTTTGTAATCTTATTATGTAGTGTGTAAGATTTCATGTTGATCAATAGGGTGACAGGGGGAAGGAACTAGCCTCAGCCTCAGAGTTGTCCATAAATGCTCCTAAGGAAGGGATTAATGACAAAGCAATTTTTTGTCCACCAACCCAATGCAAACAAAAAGGAAGCTTGCCATAAATTTAAACAAGGAATTCGCTTCTATAATTATGATTACGTTGTAGACACAAGAGATACGTGATAGAATTAATACCGTGGGGTGCCAAATTAAACACTATGGGGTAAGAAACATATTTAATTATCCCATTTATGTATTATTTTAATTATCCCATCCTTTATAAAAAAATCTTTATTTTACAGGGTTTTTTACAACAGTATGATCCTTATGGTGTGATTATGGGTGTCGGTGTTGGTACCAGCTATGAGTGACATGCTAGCCACTTAGACCGGTACATGCCCCATGGTCTATGTCATTAGTACACGCCGACTTTAACAACACATGCCAAGATGATCACAGGATGTTGTAGATGAAGAGCGTTATCACATCACAGAATTTGAAGAAATATTTCATGGATATTCTCTTGTCACTAGCATGGGAACACTACCACTTACATTTTTGGTAGACGATGAGCACATCCCCATTAAATTAGAAAATCTTACAGGTATTTAAGAAGTCTTTTAAATATTATGTATAATCCAATTGAAATTTACGTATAATCAACAATTATTTTAAACTATATGATAATATCATTTTGTAGGAAACGATACATTTTATGGACGCATGAATGACATAAATTTGGAACTCTTTGGGACCATATACACAAGATGTAATTCCCAAAGTTCCAAGTTCAAGGATGAACTTATCATCAAGTTGGATAACCTATTCAGTGAGGGTACCTTCAACAAAACCAGAGGTACCTCAAAGGCATGTTTATATCTAAAATATCTGCATGACCAGTATAGGGTTCATATGCAAAACAACACTAAGTATGAGTGCCCTCTAGCGATTCTAGAGAGGGAGCGGAAGGCCCTCGTGGAAGATGCAAAGGATAAGACGCTCTAAAAATATGGGAAGACACCACATGGATTAGGAAGGTATGAGACACTTTTAATATTGTAATTATGATGCTTTATCATCATTGTGACATCTAATTAAGTATTTGAATATAGGATCCTAGATACATCCAAAGCCACCAAGGCTAGAATAGATAAACATGGGAATCATAAACTTGGCTCAGGTGGTTACTCAAAATTGGCCACACGATTGGTGAGTATAAAAAAAATAATTTGCATCCAAATTGTAAATTGTTGACAATTTTAATTTAATACCACAGAAGCAAAAAAATCATGTTCTTATGCAAAATTGTAGGATGCACAATTCAATGAGTCTCTTACTGAGGAATATTACCTCAAACATGCTTACTATCACAACTATCAAGACTTGGTTGAACGTAGGATAAGATTTGGGAAAACACGACCTTCCATCACCCAACTTGACACTTAGGTAAATAAAAGAAACTAAGAGTATTTATAGTTTATTATTAGTACAATCTATTGGTTTTTATTTTTTTCCATAAAGTGATGTGTTTGTTTCCTTTAAGAATGAGACAAATGTAGATACAAATGTACCAATTAGTGGAGCACATGAGACGAGTGATGATGGAGTACAAATGGTGTATTAATTATACTTTCTTTTTTCAACTTGAAAGCATGTAGACTATGAGGATAGACAAGAAGAGCACCATATGGCCACATCCGAAACTACTCTGCTTGCCTCCACTACTGAAGCAGGTAAAGAACACTCTACTACTCTTTTTTATTATAAAACACTTATAATAATGATAACCAAAAATATCAATTTCACATTTCTTTATTATTGTAGTTGATGCCTTGCCCCCCTTGCAGCCTCGTTGACATCTAAACAAGATGTCAGTAAGACATAAATAGCCCAGAACAACTAGAGGGGAAGAAGTCATATTCGACATCCTTGCTAATTTCCTAAAAACGAAACAAAGACAGAGAAATAAATGATGGTACTTGTTATATAATTAGAACGATCTTTTTTCATATTATGTAAACATATTTTTTTATGGTACTTGTTGTATAATTAAAACGATCTTGTTTCATATTATGTAAAAATATTTTTTTTTATTCAAATTATTTAGATCAAGTATTTTGTGTCTATGAATGAATGAATGAATGTTAATATATGTTAATGCATGTTTGCTATATGTTTCTTTATGTACAAAACCACATATGCGTCTTTATGAACTTTTTTGTTTTTCTAGTGTATATGCATGAATCTTAACGTGTTGCTTTCAACTATTTTCTAGTAGCTCGAGAAATAAATTATTGTACTTGTTATATAATTAGAATGATCTTGTTTCATATTATGTAAACATATTTTTTATGATACATTAATTTATTGAGATGAAGTATTTTGTGTCTATGACTAAATGAATGTTAATATATGTTAATGCATGTTTGTTATATGTTTCTTTATGTACAAAACCACAGATGTGTCTTTAGGGATTGTTTTTTTTTGTTAGTGTCTATCCATGAATCTTAATGTGTTTCTTTCAAATATTTTCTAATAGATAGATTAGGTATTGGGGAATTGAGAGTGTTGTTGCGGGGGGGGGGGGGGGGGGGGGGTGGGGGGGGGGGNTCCAACAAAGCAACAACAAAGTCAATGCTGACTCACTATTGACTTCATTGTTACTTGGTCAACTGGAGGGAGGTTTGCTCCAATATTAAACTAATCCAATAATTTATTCTAGAAATTGAGAGGAGCTCATCTAGGTATTCATGCACTCAAGGTTTTTAATTATTATTTATCCATACAAATGTTGTTAATTTATTTTATTATTTTGTTGACTCTTTAATTGCTAGTTAAATTAGGAAAACAACTACTAGAGGAACTCTATTGGAGCAACATTAAAGGAATATCATATAGGGACAACCATCAAATATCCAGTTATTTGAGCTATTAGGACATCATAAACATGAGGAAACTCTATTCATTTTCATTTGTTATGTCCAATTTAATATTTGAAGCATTCTTTGCATTAATTTGGAACTTGAACTTTTATATTACAAATAAAATTAATATTTCATCAAATTTTATATCATAGATTAATCCCAATCCCATTACACTTCAGGATTATATATGCATAAGGATTGGGCATTTAAATGGTTATATATTTGATGTTGATTGCACTAATGCTGAGTTTAAGGTTATACAAAGCAAGCTAGGGCTATATCAAAGGTCCCACATAATGAAAAAGAAATGAAATCATTATAGTGATCAAGAAATTAAATGAATGATGTAGTGAGTTAAAGTAATATATTGGTCAAGGGAAAGTAGGCTTGGAACAATGAAAAGGAAGCATTGTAGGAGTATGATTACTCAACCAATTAATTAAATTGAGAATATATCAAACACCAAATTGGTGGTATAACATAGTTAAATTTAGAATATAGAAAACACCAAATTGGTTGTATAACATGATGTACATACAAGGATTCATGTACTTATTTCTTAAGTACTTTCATACATGCATTTCCAAAAAAATCCTCTTGTTTCCTTCAACCAACAATCTCATGATCTCCATATCATCCTAACAATCACTCTCAAATCTACCTAAAGAGCATCATGTTTCCTCGTAGGTACCCATACATGATGGTGGGGGAGCATATTCCTTATCAACTTGTTTTACTTTCCAATATAAACTATTTAGGTTGAACACACACATTTCCTTAGTTGAATCCTTTGTTGTCTCCATTCGTCCACTCATAACTGAATTTTCCTACTCCTCCAAGTAAGCATACATTACTTTGACACCAACATTGTTGTTGTATAAAGGAAAGGTCACGACCCTTTCCTCAATTTTTTCTAGTCTCTTCATGCCATTCAACAAGTTCTTCAAGGTATCAAGAATTTGGTGCCTCCATGCGTAGTAACCCACTTCTTAGATAGTAAACTTTCTAAAATAGCCTTAATATGAAGAAGAGGATAGTTATTGTGGACTATTTCCATTGCAAGTTCTGTCCACTTGATAAAACAAGCTTCCTCCTCTATCCAACCTCTCACTAAACTGAACTAAACTATTATCCAATAATGATTGCACATAACTCCCTCCTAAATATCCATGTATTGATCCTCCATCAAATCCAAAATATATATCTCCTCCATCACAAGGTCGCACAACAACTTGAACCATGCTCAAGGCAGTCATCCTATTGATCAATTGTGTATACCTTCATATGGTAGTAATGATGCAAAGATATTTCCATGGAAATATAACCATTTGTCTAAGTGAGGTGTGGGCATTTCCTTTGCCTTTCCCATTAACTTGTTCCTAGATTTCTGTCATGAATGATCATAAAACTGGTGTTAAGGAAACCAAATCGTCCATTGGTGTCTTGAAATATCATTTCACTTGGTGTGCTCCTAAAGTCGTTGACTTCATCATCAAAGTAAATTGCACTTAGACTTCTTTCAATTCTTACAAGTTCGTCTTCAAAGGACAATCAATGGAAAAATGGTTTTGGTAACAATGAAAACAATCAACAACCTTTACCTTTGGAGTTTAGGCAATCATGGTCGCTACCTTGTTGTGATGTTTCCATCATCATGGGAATCTTTCCTCCTAAACGATCACATATCAAGCTGCAAATTTATCATAGCTTGCAACATCTATGCCAAGGCTTCAACCCATGCCTTATACAATTGGGCATCTCAATGTACTCTTGGAACAACAGTCCATACCCTATCATTGCATATTCCACCCTTGTCTTTACATACTCTTTTCTGCACCATCCATGTTTCACATTGCCATGGACAAAGAATCCTCCTAAATCTCCAAGACTCGGTTATGCTATATGTGCTTCTAAGTGCATAGCCCCAAGCACCTATTTCAAGAATTCTTACTTCGCCCAAAGTTATACTACAATTATTTAGATCATAGCCTATCTTCTCTGATATGTTGGAATTAAGCCAATCTTTCCCTCTTAAAGTGATTCCATGTTATTATTATGTTCATACAAATAAATCTCATGTATTTCCCTTCACATTGTTGTTTTGTATCACATTGATTAAATTATCCTATGAAATGAGGTATAAATCTCCAACTATAGGCCTCACATAGTGGTTGTATTCCTCCAAGTCACGTATACCTAGGTCATAACATATTTCACCCAAAGACAATTAGTCAAAACAAAGAATACACGAGGGACCCAAATACACCAATGAAGAATACAAAAAATGAGGAAACTTAAGGCATCTATGCCAATGAAGTCAAATCAAGCATCAAGAGCATTAAAAGTCATATGAGTAATTGTTGGGCTCTGGAATTCTCTTCTATAATGATGTTATTTACATTAATTTCCCATCCTATATACCATAATTTAGTACATCTATGTTCAATGAGGCTATCTTTACTCTATTTTTATTAATTAAAACTCTTAAACGTAAATAAAACCTAATCTACTTCTTTTTGATGTATTATGGTCCATAAAACCCTCATTCTAGTACTCTATTTTGTACCTCTTTTGACCATGAGTTCTGAACTAGGTTTCATTGCATGTTGGTTTATTGTGTTGACTTACTTGTGTCTTCCAGTTTTTTTTATTGATCCTGCATGTACAAATTAAAACCATAAAGTGATGATGAGTTTTAAACATTAATTTAAATTTAATAAAAAATAAAAATATTAAACATAAAAAGAATTAAATATTAAAACAATTGTTTAACCTTAAATCACTTTATTTTTAAAAGAGACTTATATGTTTCAATACCATTTGGATTAAAAACATAAAAAGTAACCATTTAAAAATTACGTGACTTTATTCATCCTCACATAAAGTATTTCATGGATATTATGATTGGAATGAAAATGATTTGATATAAACCATATATATACCATTAACCAATGAAATTATGTTGGTTTTAACATATGTTTAAAACTAAATGTGCACCACGTTAATTATGGCATTAAATACATAATAAAACAAATATTAATGAATGCCACTTTAAACTAACTACATTAAATATGTTGTTTAATTTGAAACGGTATGTAAGTATCAAAAGGTAATCATAATATTTCAAATATAACAAACTGTTGTTTTGCAGGTTCATGTGATGGAATGGAGGGCACAAAGGAGATTAAGATACTTCTAACCCAGCACATAATTAAATTACCAACTAGCAAACCCAATCAACTCATGCAACAACCCAGCAGAAATTCCGCTCAGAAATCGGATTTATTAACTAATTTCCGTTACAGGTCGTCTGAACGCCCATTCGAAGATTCATTTTATGTCAAAAACATGTTTTTAACAGACAACAAAATTTCCAGATGGATCTGCGGGCAAACGGAGGTGAAATTGAAAATTCCGGCACATGGGTTTTGTGCACAATAGGCCTATCTAGGTCATGGTGAGGAATTTTGCGAAAATTCAAATCCCTTTGGGAGCAGTTCATGGTTCTCTGAAACCAACTTTTCCAAAAAACGTAGTTGGTCGTTTTCTAGATTTAGAAATTAGTTGTAACAACTCAGGAAATTGGGGGATTCGACTCTATCCTTCCCCACTGGGTTGTTCATGTATAAATTAGAACCTAGAGGTCTGGAGATGGATTGTATTATACAAGCTTGGATTTTAATAATAGTGAATTTCTTCTCTATTACTATTCCATTTGCGTCTCTGCTTCTATGCAACCAGTGATGGAGTAATTCGTGGAATCAACCTCTGCTCCTCAGAGGGCCCCTCAGAATTAGATGGCTTTTACGTTTTACCTCTGTCAATTTTGCCAAGTACTGTATGCTCTGTTCTTACTGTGCATAATTTTTTTTTTGTCTTCCTTGTATATGCTCATAACATTCTTTCCTTTTGTTACTGTATTAATGTTTTCAATTCTGTTCATGTGTGCTATGTGCTATGTCGAATGAGCTCATTGTATTTCATTAAGTAGGAAAAGAGATATATGCTACATGCATTTTATAAATAGTTTTTGTATTTCATAGACAGCCTTTCAATTCGTAAATGGAGTTTAAGTAAATTTCATAAATAGCATTTACTGTATTTAGTATTTCCATTTATTTCAATAGTGATTAGTTTCTCTCGCACAATAGTCTTTGATTTACTTTAGCATTTTAGTTTATTTCGTGCAAGTAGTATTATTGCTCTTAGCATAGAATAGGGTTTGAAGTTAGTTTCTCCTTCACACATTTGAATTCATTTTTATTTCTTTGTATCTTGGATCAAAGAATTAGTTTTTATTGTTGTAGATGTCATCAATTAGAAAGAATTGTATTTTCAACTTCATTTGGTTAATTTGCAGTAGGAGGTAGCTTTCAAGATAAATACAATTAAATAGTTAGAACAAGTAAGTTTTAGTTTAGTCAAATGACTTTCATTTCAAATGCTCATAGTTAGTTTTCTTTCATAGTAGAGCAAGCTTCGCTTTGCTCAAAACTAGTTTGCAATTTAAATTTGTATAACATGATTGTATTTTAATTCTCAAAATGTTAAGTATTTGGTTTACTTAGATCATATAATAGATAGATTTTGAGTTGTTCAATAGTTGTAATTATCTTGTTGTTTATAAAATACAATTTTATCTTGTTTTCATGTAATTTGCATCTTCAGAATTCATAACGTCGACCACTTGTACCTACGTTCAGACTGTTTTTCAGCATTCTGTTCACACCTTAATTCAAGTTGTTTTTAGCATTCTCTTCGCACCTTCACTCAGGTTGTTTTTTAGTACTACATTCGCACTTAGACATAATTTTAATTCATTTCCAGAATTTTCAGTATTTTGTTTATGCAGAAATAGTTAGCTAAGGTATAGGTTAATTTTTCAGCATTCTATTGTGTTTTGTAGCTAATTGGGATTCGAATCCATCTTTAACATTTCATATTTAGTTTTATATTAATGCATAGATTAATTATTTCAGTTTTAATTATGATGAAATTCATTTACATTCAGAATATATTTTACTCTGCAAATAGGAAATAATTTCTGATTCAAGTGTAGAATAGTGTTGTTGTCTTTTGTTTCATAGTATGGGTAGCTTATAGTTTGCTTTCAATGGTTTTTATGTTTAGAATATAGATTGGTATAATTTTTCTTAACATAGATTTTATCCTTTATCAGTTCATCTCATTTCTGAAGTAGGTTAGAAATTTTATTTCCATTTTACATTTGAATTCATAGTTAGTCTTTTATACCTATTTACGTAGCATGTTATTGTTTTAGACTTTATTAATTCCATTGTTAGTCTAGTCATTTTATTTTGGTAGGTGTAATAGGGTAGAATCAATTTTAAATTAGAATTTAGTAAGACTTCTTTGAATCTTATTTAAATGTAGTAGTTCTAAGTTATTATCAGTTTTAACTAGCATAGATTTGCTTCTCAAACTTTAGACTAGTTTGCATCATTTTTTATGATTAAATATAATGGTTTGATTTAGTGTCGAATGAGAATAGTAGTACTATATTTCCGTTGTAGTTTTGCTTACAGATTGAATGTATTTTCAGTTACTGTTTTGTATTTAGTCATAGGTTCGATTATAAAACTCCAAGTTTGGTTTGCTTTTATTAGTATATTGTTTTGCAACGCATTTATTTACGCTTGGTCTTTAGAATAGTGTTTTTACTTTGCTCTTGTGAATTCGTAGTTAATTAATCAAATTAAATTACATAAATCAAAATAGTTAGTTTGATTGCATAGAAATAACATAGTTTTCTGATTCAAAGTAATTAGTTTACAAGTTACATAGCTGAGACCTTTAGTAGTCAGCTGCAATTGAATTCTTAGATAGATCTTTCATTTTGCACAAATAGAATAGATTTCCAATTCATAGAATAGATTCATAGTTTGCTTAAAGTGGTTTTTCTTCTGTTAGTTAGTTGTTTTTAGGCCAAGCATTGCTTTCCTAGAATAGTAATTTCTTTTATTGCAATTAGGATTGGGTAGTTTAAGCCTTCATTTATGCACATATAGTGTTTGCATCTCACATGCTACCTTCCAGGCTTGACAATTATGTGTTGAATTAGACAGTGCATATTTTACCCAACAGTAATCCTCTCACCAAAATATCCAAAGGTTTGAAGAAAAATTGAGGAAAATGTTCGATTTGAATATCCAAGTCTTTAAAATGAATACCCTTGCCACTGCAAATCTCATTAACACTTATGCATATTTTTTGATATCTTATAAATGACACATCAAAACTCTTATAGCAGATACAACATATCATCTAGTGGAAAGTATAATTTAATCTCCAAATTAGGCTCTATCAATGCCAACTACAACCCTTCATTTAATATACCTGTTATAGCATGATTTGCCACACTTGATACATCATGCTTTGATGGCCTACCCATGTCCCTATGCAGACTCTTTTACCCCATTTTCTCACTATTACCCTAATGTTCCAGTGGAACCCTTAAAAAGGCATTTTTATATGTATACGCGAGTCACAAGTCTACAAACCACGTATACACAGCTTGCACCACTGTCACGCACGTACATCGAGATTTATGCTCAAAAAACTAAAATATTTGTATTTTTCTCCATCAAGTAACGAATAACTTTATCCTTGACCTTCCATATGCCTAGAAATGCTCCATTTAGACCTTTCACTTCCCCTTGAGGGGCTATATATTGAGCCACAATGAAGCATTGAATGAGGAGAACTTTGGAGAGAAAAGATACTATAGTGGAATTGTACCCCATTCTTATATACTTGAGTCTGCATCCCTTTGTCCTTGAAGCAACCCATTAGTGTTATTTCCCAAGCTTTCCTTTATCTTTGTGAGCTCGCCTTTGTATGGAGGATTGAAGTGGTGGAGGCCCAAGTGGAGGGACTCGGTTTCTCGATTTTGACGAGGTGTTAACAGAGGTTTTTATTTGTATCTATGTTCATATTAATATAAATGTCCATTTCTAGTCCATTGCATGTGTAATTATGTATATTCTTATCCATGGATGTAATTACTTCGTTTATGTATTGGAATGTAACATGCTAGATTAGATTCTAACGCTTTTCATGTATCATGCTTATATATATTGTTGTTATTGAGGGTAATTTGCAGGTATAAGTTTGATTGAAAGCTCAACGAGGATCTACTTCAAATTTCTGGAATAAGGTACACCTCTTGTCCCTTAGTGTTAGTTTTGTTTATATATTTAGCATGCTTTGAAATGGGTTTATTTATGGTGTCATCATGTCTGTTGTGGTCCACCCCAATCCAAAGGATATCTTCTCCATAACATCTCTCCCTACTCTAACTTTTAAGTCTTCCTGGAGGCTCTCTCCTCAAATATTGCCTCCTACCTCACAACAACTCTTCTATAGGAAGTAATGTATATGAGAAAGTTCTTCTAAGTCTCATCATACCCATCAAAAATTCCATTTTTTTTGCAGGATCCAACTTTGTCGTCTTATATGAAGGGACATATGAGTAAGTCAGGCAACCAAATATCCTAAAATGACCAAACTAGGGCTTCTTCCCTATAAAAACCTCCTTAGGAGTATTACACCCCAAATCCCTATGGGGACTCCTATTCTAAATGTACACAACTATACTGCAAGCCTCATCCTAAAGAAATATAGGAAAACTCTGATCATGAAGCATCATTCTCATTGCACCCAAAATGGCCTGGTTCTTTCTCTTGGAAACCCCATTTTGAAGTGGGATATATTGAACTGTCAATTGTTTCATGATCCCTTCATGTGCATAAAACCCATTAAATGCCTTGCACGTATACTCACCCCCATTGTATAAATGCAACACCTGAATATTCCTTCCTGTTTGGTTCTCCACTAGAGCTTTAAACTATTGGAACCTATGTAATACTTCTTTTGATTCCTTGCTCTTCAGAAAGTAAATCCAAGTCTACCTAGAGAAGTCGTCAATGAATGTCACATAATACTCATAGCCAATCAATGAAACCAAAGACATTGGACCACATATATCATAATGAACCAAATCAAGTATCATTGCCGATATTTTGTCACTACTTGGAAAGATAGCCTTGGTGTACTTTCCAAGAGTAAATCCCTTACACAATCACTATGATCTATGCTAAACTACGAAAAACTATTCACCACATCTCTCAACGTCAACAAAGTTGGATGATGCAAGTGGGACTTCATTCTATTCCATAACTTGCATATATAACTATTGTTTCTATTGTTGTGTGTGAAGGAATGAATGGGCTAAAAAATGAGCTTATAATTTTTCCACAACAAACATCAATCGATATTGTTGTAGTGTCACTCACTCCCTTGGGATGAGTGAGTACATGACCATCTTGGGACAATACCACCAATCCCATATCCTCAATCATGGAAACTGATATCAAGTTCTTCTTCAACCCAAGGATAGACAATACATCCCTCATTGTCATGGACTCCCTAGAATTCCTCTAAAAGATAACAATCCCTCATCTAGCTACTTTAATATAAGTGTCATCTCCAAGAACCACCTCAATATCCAAACCAGTCTCAATGAAATATGAGAATACATCACACACACCTGTCATATGGGTGGAATCCCCACTATCATTATACCAAGTGCAAGTGGTGGTAATGTACTCAAAAAATGGCTACAAAATAGGGAAAAATCATTTTCATATTCTTCCTCTATGTTGGTAGTAGATGCACTCAATGAATGGCCAACAAATAGGGAAAAATCCTCTCGAAAATTCAATACATACTCATCAACTTCAACGAGAGCTATAGTCTACTGCTTATTCTTCTTCTTCTTATTGTAATTGTCTAGCATAGTGTCCAAACTTCTGGAAAGTAGATAATTACACTTTACTCATATCTTTCTTTTGATCACCCTTCTGCTTAGCCCCACACCCGGGACCCTTCTTGAACTTCTTCTTACATCTAGCTGTGATTTCAACATTCTCCTCATCTTCCTTACTATTGGATGAACTCCCCTACACATATCCTCTTCAAGTCTCCTCCTGAATGAATTCATCCCAAAGATGATCCAAGGAAGGCAAGTTTTATCTTGCTATAATAACCTCAACAAAAATATCCCATGGCTTGGTCACACGATTAAAGGTTGTCCTCATGAGTTTGTTTCCTACAACAACCTCCCCAATTGAACCTAGTTCATCCCTCACATGAGTTATTAAGAGGAAACATTTTCAAATTTGGTCATTTTAATGCTTTTAAGGTTTTCCCTCAATACCATCTTTTGATTCTCATTGGAACGCTAGTAAATTTTGGTTAAGGCATCCCACATTTAATAAACATGATCCTTACTAGACACATGTGGAATCACATGGTCCTTGATTGCATCAAGTATAATTCTTTCGGCCTTGATGTTCTTTTTGTTGTAGGTTTCCAAGGCCAGTACATATGTAGGAACCATCACAGGATTTGGTTGTCTGATGTTCATTATGTCCCACAACTCACACTACTGTAGAAGAAAAACAATCACTTCTTTCCATGGACTGAAATTGGCATCTTCGTCAAATCTCTCCTAAACCCTCAAACCTATAGCCATATGACCTTCTCATTGAAAACAAGTCCAAAATCCTGCCTGGTGAACAAAACAATCCCTTTCTTTCAAATTCGAAAGTGTCCTAGTGTAAAAAAAATCCCCCACCCCACACCCCCCTCCCCCGTCCCCATCCCCCATCATTGTAATGTACGAATCTCTCTCTCTCTCTCCCTATACATACATACATACATACATACATACATACATACATATATATATATATGAAGTTTTTCTTTAAACTCTTCTCTTAAGTAAGTCATTATTATGGGAAAATTTGTAAAAAAAGAGAGAAAATAAAAACATTTCAAACTTTTTTTTAATGCATTTTCAGCTATTTTAAGTATAGAGCTAAAAATTTTGAATATTTTGAAAGAAAATTGAAAAAAAAACCTTTTAAAAATTTTCAAAAGTTTAAAAATAAAAATAAAAACCTCCCCACCCCTCACCCTCCTCCTCCTCCTCCTCTCCCCCCTCCCCCCCCCCCCCCCCCCCNCCTCTCCCCACTTCCCTCCCCCTCTCCACCCCCTGCCCACTCAACCCCTCTTTTATCCCACAACGATTCTAAGAATCATGCCACCATGAAGGGGGAGGTGCTTGGGAAGAAGAAGGAAAAAATATGCTCCCTTGTCTGCCCAAGCACCACCCCTTTACAACAACGTGATTCACTCATCCCCTCTTACAGACGGTCATAATTTCGAGAAACATGTCGTCACAAAGGTGCGACACTTGGGTGGACGAGGGAGCAAATTCATTGCTTCTTCTGCCCAAGTGTCGTCCCTTCATGGAGTGGCGATTCTTGGAATCATGACTAAAGGGAAGAGGTGTTGAGTGACTCACACTGCCACAAAGGGGAAATGCTTGGGTGGACATGGGAGCAAATCTGCTCCTTCCTCCCAAGAGTTGCCCCTTCGCAGCTACCTAATTCTCGGAATCACGACTAAATGGAAGAGGGTCTTAGTGAATTACGATGTCGCGAAGGGGCATCACCTGTGCGGTCAAGGGAGTGGATATGCTCCTTCTTCCTCCCAAGCATCGCCCCTTCATGGTAGCACAATTCTCATAATCGAGGCTGACTGGAAGAGTGGTTGAGTTGGTAGGGGGTGCGGAAGGGGAAGGGGAGAGGGAGCGGGAGTGAGATGACAGGGGATGCATGGGGGAGGGAGACGGGGAACAGGGAAAGAAGAGGGGAATTGGAGGGTGGAGAAATGGAAGGGAGAGTGGATGGGGACGAGGGTTTATTTTTTTTGTTTTTTTTTCCAATTTTTTTTTTAATTTAAAATTTTGTTATACATGTTTTAAGATTTTAATTATTTTTTCAACTTTATTTTAAATTTTTTGTTTTTAAGTTTTTTTTTTCCATTGCCTCTTGTAGGATAGGAACATATTGAGGATTTCAAATGCATTCAATCAATTGGTATCTCATTGGAACGTATGCAGCCATATAATTCTCCTTTATTTACATATCAATGTTGGTAGATCAAAAATACGAGAGAGCCCTGGTAAAGTTTTCAAGTCACATATTATTTTTAAATGAGATCCCTGGTAATGGGACATAGAAATTCCATATTCAGTCATCGGGTCGATCCCTATAGCTAGCTATTTTCCATTCCTCGCATTCCCATAATCCCCAAAGTTTGCAATAGTAATGAAAACTTTATTATTATGAGTTTTCCATCCTCATTATTACGACTTTACGCCATCCTCACCTTCCTTCGACTTTCACCGGCTGTTTGTTCAGGGTTCCAAACTCAATGTTATTCATCATATGATCAAATCATTTTGCCATAAATGATCCACATAGATTAGATCATTTGGAAATTATTCAATCGCAGACCTTTTTTCTTCACTTTTTATTAAACTTTCTTTAAATGTTTTAAACAATTTGGTTTATTTTGAATTGTTTTTATAAAAATAAAAATAAAAGATACAACTTTTTTTTTAAAGATTGATTTTTTTGGTTAAAATTTGTTCAATGTTTAGAAAAAATTAAATGTTAATTTATTTCTTGAAATTTTAAATGTGATTCATTTTGATTTTTTTTTTAACAATTTTTTTAATTCCTTTTTTGGATTTTTTAAATTTTTGTTTATAAATTTTCTTGTGAAGTAAATATTTTTTGAAAAACAAATAATTTGGTTTTTGAATTTTTTTAAACAAATTTTGCGTTTTTTAATTTTCACCTTTTTTTCATTCAATTTTTTTAAGTTACAATTTTTTAAATTTTAACATCAAATAAAAATGACAGTGATTCTAGGATGTCCACTTTTCAATCCGGGGGTTGATTTAGGGCTTTGATTTCAATGATACCACCCATGGTTTACATAAAGTTGTCTTTCTTTGTATATAGTTCTTGTTTTATATTATATTGGGTTTCCTCCCTTATGCGCCCAAATATCACAACTTCTACGTTTTATGGTGTAATATATGGTTTTATTCCTTTATTTTATATGGAGAGAGTGATGAAATAATTTCTTGAATAATTTTTGTTTAACTCAATGCTAGTTTTATATAGTTGCTAAGAGATTTAGTAAATACAATTTTAAATTATGATACATTGATGTAATAATGCCATGTTTTGAAAAAGTGTGTTATCGATAGCATTAGTTTTCAATTCAAGGATAGATTTTTAGGTTTTTACAAACAACAACAAGATTGTTTTGGACCATGTTTATATTTTTAACCATTTTTTTATTAGAGGTTGTTTTTTAGTGTTTTTATGCAAAAATATGAGTTTTTATGGCTAGAGTTCTCGTTTTGAGTATAAAGTTCTCATCAAGTTGTATAATTTATTTGTATTCATAGTAGTCAAGGAAGGTGTAAGTTTTGGGTTATGTGGATCAGTAGTAGTGGAAGTGACAATGACTTTCATTTGGTGATGTAATCTCAAAATATTCAAGCTTATTTTCAGTAGTACACCTCCATGTTCAATAAAAAATTAGATCATGTAAGTATTTATCTCTAACATATAGATCCTTCCTTAATTTATACTTGAATATATAGTTAAGTTGTCTTAAACTCCAAATATATCATTTAGATATATAGTCATGATCTAAATATATGGTTTAAGGATAAGTTTTTAGTTTTCCAACTGTGAACTAATTCTTTGGAAGGTAGAAGGGTTGAGAATTATGTGAATATTATGTTGAAAAAAAAGAAATCATATGTAGTGTTATGTGAAAGTCATGATAATATATTTTTTCAATATCGTTCATGGATCGAGAGCTTGCTACATCCATGGATCCAAGCCAAGGGATTCACCTGAAGGGGCTTCGCCATGTCAGCATTACATTGATGCCTAATCCTGAAGGACCCAATGAACTGAACCCCCAACCTTGACCATATTATGTCTTGGTCTCGGAAGATCCAACTGACTGAGCTACCAAAAGTCATGATAATCTATAAGTATTATGTTGAGATCATGCACCATGGGACATGATACTATAGGCATGGTAGTAATATCAATATGATTGTGATGTCATAAGAAATATCATTGTTATATTATCTTATTTCGTTTAACAAGAACAATAAATTATATATATATATATATATATATTAAAAAGGATTTATAGATCCCCCCCAGGACATTAAAAAGAGGGTCCAACGTAAAGGTATAGGCATGAAACAACTCGCATATCCAAATCCCTAGTCTACTCTCATTGGTATACAAAATTACAGTAATTTCCAGCACTTATTCTACTTCCTCTAACTGTGTAAAATCTAATAAATTGTCCACATATATATCGACAAAAAAAAATCAAAGGGATAAAGCAAAGGAAAGAAACTCCATTCCTAGATCAAGTTTTCTTATGTCGTGGACTGAATGGTGGAAACTTTATCCATAGGGGAGGCTTATGCCTGTTCATGGGAGGGCTCATTGTTTCCTCTCTACATCCCATTCATATGATCCTGCATTTCTTCCATGATATCCTTTAGTTGAACAAACCATGCCTCATTCGGTTCATTTGCATTCATTATCTGCTCATGCTAGTGTCACTTCAGGTCAACAACATCCTAACATATCTCTCGGTGCCTCAAGATCAACATGTGTTCCATTTCCTGCATGTTGCCTAATATATTCAACTTTAGCAACTTTACCTGGTACCCACCTTCAATGTTGTCTTTATGAGAATCTATCCCCGTAACATCCATTGAAATTGTCTTTGTCTCATCCAAAGCTTCCTTTGAAACCTTAAACATCCACCACTAGATCTTTCTATAATCCACCATAATACTCTTCAACTCCTTAATTTCTTCTGGAATTCGCTTCATAACATTTTCCTCAAAATGAGAGAGCACATCAGTGCTATCCTCCATTCCCTTGTCTCTACCTTCAGTGCTTAACTCTTCTTGGCATATAAACCTTATTCCCATAAATGATCAATTGCTTGAGGAAAGACTGAACATTTCCTAAATGAAGGACTTTAGACACATGCGAAGGATCCTCCATATCCAAGCACTCAAATTTTGCACATGGTCCATCCCTTTAACATGGAGCATGCAATGTCCACACCCACCCTCCACCTCCATGAACCATCTGTCCTCCCAAACATTGATCCATAAACATGACTACCGCCTTTGTCCCATCTCCACATTAAACACGACTTAGAGTAAAAAATAAGCCTTATGGGATTAACATAATACATTAAAATGTAAAACAACTTGTCCATCTAGTTATTAGATTAACATTGTTTATCACCATTATACTTTTCCTAAGCTTGGCCTTAATATTGGAAAGCCTATCCACATTAGTATTTTTCTGACACTTTACATTGAAAATTTGGATTTTTCAAAGGTATAGGAAGAAGGCCTGAATTTTGTTTTGAACATGCCCAATATTCTTCCCTTTTCCATGTTGGATTTTCTTCATTGTTTGGATAACAATCCTAGAGTCTCCAAAAACTTGGAAGGTGTCAATGCTTATCTCTAATAGTGCTTCCATACGTTGCATTAACGCTGCCCATTCTACCTTATTTTTTTTCCTCTTGCTGAGTTCCCATACAAAGGATTTGACCTTTCTTCCTCTTGGGTCGAAGATGACCTCTCCTGCACATGCCTCCGCTGCATTGTTATATGAGCTTATAATCCAAACTAAGTTGTACTATTATATGGCCACACCTTTCTAGATATATCTTAGTTGAGAAAATCACAATAGTTGCATTACTACTCAATTGTGTATTACTCATACCAAGTCCATGATCATCCTTTCTATGACTAGAAAATAATTTCACGAGGGAGTGTAATAGTAGAAGGGTCTATCTTAGCCTAATTAATAGAGTAACTAAAAGGGAGGTTTTTTAAATAGTAAAATTAGTGATGGGGATATTGGATATAAAAGTGGTTGTATCAAACTGGTTAATCTCTAAAGTGTTGTGGCGTCATGTGATAAGTTGCATGATGTGATAATAGATCACATGAGCTTGTAATATAGCATTAGGAAATTTAAATGCAATTGGAATTTAAAAGTGGGTTTCATCTTAGTACTAGGTGTTCAATTGTTATGCAGATGTTTACCAATTACTTGCAAACAAAATTGATTATTTTTATCTATGGTTTGATGCATGCCATTAAGATAAGTTTGTGGCAATAGACACATTTAAATCAACGCATCAAAAACATGATCATGTGTTATTAATTATTGGGTCCACATGAACATCGTTGTTGTGGTTATGATCGGATCCTAAAAGGAAATGGATCTAGGTAGATGATAGAATATTATATTCTAGTCATACTCCACTAAATGGTAATGTGATGAAGATAGTACCATATTATGGTAAAGAGTGGTATGCTCAATTTTTGAAATTTTTATGTTATTGTAATGATTCATTATATGTGATTGTTTCATTTAAAGTATCTAGATAATTATCAATAATTCTTTTAAGTGGTATGCTTTATTAAATTCCCTATGCATGGATTTTCTGCTTAATGCATGGTGTGTGATATGAACTATATATATCTAGTGAATAGAGTGAAGTCTTGATGTGGTAAGTTATATGAAATTTATGAAAAGTGTATATTCACCAATATTTAATATATATAACAAAAAGAATTATAAAGGGAAAATTGTATTAAAGTATTTTTAGTAATTTCAAAGTTGGAGACATTCAACTTGGTAATACAAGAGTTATATAGTGACTAATACCACTCAATATTCACCTTTTGAATATAACTTGCTTTTTTTTTTGTAAATAAAAATATTATATTACTTTATGGCCAAACCAAATACATATCACTATTTTTCAGAGTAGCATAGTTTCAACACCAACAACCTTTCCCGACATTACAGACATCTTTAAAAATATCATATTGTTCCGAACAGACATCCCAAAAAAGAATATACCACCTATCCTTAATTCTGCTATGAGATATGACTACTGTATTGTTACAATAAAGAAACTGGAAAATAACATTGCATAGAGCCATTATCTGAAACTCAAATCGGGTTCTCAGCATGATCCCCCTGACTGGTTCCCTCATAGGAATTCAACTTGATCCCCTCAGGTAGATTCGACAACTTGTTTCCAGCCTGATTCGATTCCCCACTCCAACGTTTCTTCATACAGGAGCCTCCAATATCCATGTTTTGCATCCCCAGATTGTAGAACTTGATCCCCATCCTGGACGCAATCAAGTCAATTATGCAATGCATTATCCTGCTATCTGCATTATGGTCCTTCCAGGAACGAACCGAATCCTCATCTCACTTACATTTGGAATCCCCACTCATGGAAACATGTGAGATCAAATTATTCATCACCCAATACACCATTATAATCCTATCATACGCAACAACCCTTACGGCTGTGGTACTAGGGTCCACAACCCATTCTTCGACCTCCATTCAAATATCCTCAATTAGCATTTCTTGAACCTCTTCCCATAGCCGCTTCTCGATGTCTTCGATATCATCTCAAATCTCCATGGAAATTCGGTTTCGAAAAAAGGAAGTCGCAGCTTGGGCTTGAGTTTGGGCTCGCGTTACTCGGCCCCTACAACCCCTATGCCCTCCCATCCGCTTACCTTTCCCATGCTGTCCTATAGTGCCCGACCCCATCCCGGTTTCCACATTCATGGGTTGTTTAGGGGCCATTCTTGGGATAAGCGAAATAATCCACACATAGACAGACGGGTAGCCTAAAGCAAAATTGTCTCTGAGCACCTCCCAGGGAGACTTACCCTCTATAAGAACAAAAAAATTAGAAGCTTCATGATGAAAATGGGTAGTGAGGAAAATAAATTCCATCAGATATAAGGCTGAGGAATCCATGATTACCATAACTAGCCAGTAATTTCCCTCCCACTTCCATTACTTACCCTCACCCACAAATGTACCAATCATGAATCTTAACATCACAGAGAATTTAAATACGAGATATGGAAACTGGTGCGTATCCAGCCTCCATCTCCTTCCACGCTTATTCTTGTACCCTTTTGTACCTAAATCTGTTATAAGGCAGGTTATACTCTTCGTTTTATGCATGATTAGCCTTAATGGGATGACACGACAACTAGGATCTTCGTCTGCCTCCTGTCACCATCCTGGGAAATCTAACTACTATCGTCCACCTGAGATCTTATCTCATAATCTGAGGAATCTAGTTGGATACAGTTATGGGCCCAGTTCTCATTTCTAAACTCTTCCATAGTACCCATAATACAGGCCCTACCCCCTTCAGCTCTGAGGTTGGCAAGGAGATCCACCACCTTGTTTGCGTCTCAATTGCATGGCTAAAGGAGACAGTTTTATGAGAAGAGACAAGGGTCCTCATGATATCCAACCTACTCGAGAACCTCCATCTAGATGTGATTTGCTTCGTTGTTTTCTCATTGGCTAATTTTTTTTCCCATCTATATTATAATGTTGGAGTCCCCTCCACAATAACCAACAATCAACCTTCCCCAACTGCAAGCTTGATCCCCTGGAAAAGGCCATCCAATTCCGCAGAATGTTTAGTGTCATGACAAAGATATCCATAAAATACTTTCAAGATTACCCTGACATCATTCCTACAAACACCCCCATACATTGCTGCTCCTAGGCTTCCTTTGGTTGCCCCATCAAAGTTTATTTTGAAAGAGTGTAGTGGTGGAGGGGACCAGGAATTCAGACTAGACAGTCTACAAATTTTGTCTCTCCATCTAATCCTTATTGTTCAGGATTAAGCACCCTTGTAACCTAGGGTCTGGGGTTACCAAATTAGAAGTAACTTTGCAGACAATCAGCTTTACCAAAGAATAGAAAGGGAACAGGAATAAAGTCTTGAATTACCCGATTACCAACGATTGATCCAAGCTTGATCTTCTCATGTTCCTCTTCTCTCCAAAGCTTCCAGGGATGCACCTCTTTCACCTATAAAGAGCGAATTCTCCAAGTAATATCTCATGCATGTGTATATAAGAGGTTCGATAAACAATATATCAAATACAATCAGTGAATGAGATAAGAGTACAACCCAGCTTCTGAGACAAGGACTCCTCTGCAACCAAAGGACTCTGAGTTATGCTGCTCCAATAGTTTTGAAGATATACCAACATCATAACTTTTCTCTACAATATTGATCTTTTTTAATTCCCTCCCCAAGGCCTCTATTTATACTTTGGGAAATAGAGTGGTTTCGAAGGTTGGGGAGGTTGAAATAGTTGGGCCCTATTTATACTTTGGGAAATAGAGTGGTTTCGAATGTTGGGGAGGTTTAAATAGTTGGGATAGTTAATGATTAGGGCCCAACTAATCTCCATTAATCATGTTTTATATTTTTTAAGTTCAAATCACGATGTACGCGACTATTAATATAGGCAACCCGCATATGACACACGAGTTGCTTAAAGGAAACCCGCATACGATGATGTACGCGGGTTGCAATGTAGATAGTCACGTACAGTATGTGAGTTGCAATGGAGATAGTCGTGTATGTACGTGAGTTGCAATGGAGATAGTCACATACGCAAATCAACACTTAGAAAAATTATATAGCAAGCTGGTTCAAGGCTAAATGCATCCCAAGTCATGCCCATCTATAGTGTTTTGGAAAACTTCAATCCTAATATGTCCTTTTGTGTACCAACATAAATAATGTTAGCACTCGGATGGAGAAGTTCCATTTGGGTTGATAATAGATGCCCCCTAATGTGTGAGGTCAAAGGGAAGAGATGGCAAAAATACATTATAATCAATTGCTTGGAGAACTCACAGGTCCAGTGGAGCAGAGGAAGTACCTGAAACAAATACATAATAATGTCATATACAAAGTCATATCTGAGGATGCCATGTTCAATATACTGGAACACTAGCTCCTTTACAATATTTGAGTATATCATATGATACAGGTTCAAGACCACGTATATTACAAAGGTGGATAGAAGCCACAATATACAATAATGATGAGTCTTCAAAGATTTGAAAGTTGTGTAAGTGAACACAAAATAATCTTGCGCAACTTAGGCCATACATATGAATTGAAGGTCTTCGTCAAAAATCCAAAAGAACCAGTACAATCCAGGCCATTTGAATAGAAGTTGTTGAGGTCAAACATGGATAGGATTCAACAGATTTTCAACCAATAGGTGATAATTGACAACTGAAGCAAAGGAATTCACCAATTAATGAAAGTGAATCCTAAGGTACCATCGTTAAAACTCTAGGTCTTCGTCGTCAAGAAGTGCTGATGAGAAACCATACTATGATGAGGAAGGCAATAGATCCTCCAACGGATCACAAGAGTGACTAGAAACTGGATAAAGGAAGGGATATGCAAGTAATAAAAATATAAGACAATGATGGAATCAGGATATAGATCAGATGCAGGGCTAAATCCTTGAACAGTGAGCACGACACAAAGATGACCCAAGGCAACTTTTTACTTTGCAGATAGAACAACTAGACTTATATGTCATGTAGGAAACATGATCAGATTCCCCAGGTATAACTAACAAGAGGAGGAGTAAGAAACTCCAAATGATATCTGAATTGAAAGTGAACACTGAGACATGAGTATCGAAAAAAACGAAGTGTGCTATGTTCAAGGAAGACATGCTTCCATCGACTGAGAACCAAAAGAAAACTTCTTCCTTATCTTTCATGTTAAATTTTAATGAGTCCCGAAAAGTCAACTCAATCATCTCTTCTTTTTTTGACAAGCTTGAAGAGAAGAGGGAATAATGCTTGATAGTGTCACTGATTCATAGATTTTATGAGATCGAACTAGTACATGCTCACATGGTGTTTTCATGTTTAGAGAGTCTGAAAACTCCGAAGAAGAATCCAGGGGTGTCCTTTTTCGTCCAATTTAGTCTCTTGAGGCCAGAAAAGTGTAAAATGTAGCACAGAAGAACTCCCTTAACTTCCGTAGAAGAAAAGGTGAACCTTTTTCGTACTTAGTTAGGGAGGTCCGAAAAAGGTTAAATTACCACCTACCAAATGCTCCTTCGAAAGCAGCATATAGCTTGAGTTTTACGCGTGTGAAGGAAAGCAATATCACTCGGAAAGATCCATTTGAGTATGAGAAATGGGGCTTACAACAATAAACTCGATGTTTTGTTCTTGGTGTTTAACGAGCATGACAAATACATGAAGTACACTTGGAATTTTTTTCATGTTTAGGTCTAAAGCATGAAAAAAGAGAAAACTGAACTCATACCGAGTGTTCCTTTTCCGTAGATTTAGTCCCTCAGGTCCAGAAAAGTGAGAAACCTATACCTGAGAATACTCTTCTCAATTCTGAATAAAAGAGAGTGATCCTTTCTCGTATTATTCCACATGGTTCGAGAAAGAGATAACCTACCACCAATGTGGATGCCCATTCACATATTCTTAATGAGCTTGAATGGACAAGTTTACTCGGTAGTCAAGTCTATTTTGAGGAGTTAGAGCTGGGCCTAAAGAAACTCCATAAGGATGGGGAGTCTTATAAAAGGATAGCTTGTAAAAAGAAACCAAGATGAGGTTCAATTTGGCGTGAAAAATAGCTAAGAAGACTCCCCTGAACCTATGACAAATGTAGCATGAGTATCAAAAGACAATAAGTAGGTTCTAAACGAGGATACTCGTGTGAGTAAATTCCTATCCATAGAAGAAAAATGTCATAAACGAGGTACTAATGGTTAAAATACCATAGTTCGTGGTCAAAGTGGTAATTCTAGGATTAATATGGATTAGGTTTGGATGTGAAAATGCATGTGGATGACCGAAATCCTATCCTATATGATTGAAAAACAACTTTAAATGACCTTAGACCTGTCACATTGAAAAAAAAAGACATGGCATTAGTTTGATTTTATATAAAAAATATGAACTATAGGAAAAAACCCACTTTGAAAATAATATTTCTATAAATAGTTCAAAATAGAAATCGAAATTCACCATTTTGAATTTTTACCCAAAATAGACAAGTTTTACCTCTACCTTTGATTACTCAGTGTGGACAACTCGGTGGACAATTCTCGAAACCGCAAGTGCCAGGTAAAACTACACTCCATGCTCTTTCATTTGATCCAAGGAAATTTCAATTTTTAGCAAAATTTGGATGTTTTTCGCCCTCCTCAAAACAGTCACGTTGTGTACATGGGTATGGTATGTCAACAGTCATGTACACGCATTCTGTATGCAGGTTTCCCAAAGGCAAGTCGCGTAGAGTACGCGACTTGTCCAAAGGACAGTCGCGTACATTGCGCGAGGTAGAAAAAGGCTATGTAGGGCCAAAAAAAAAAATTTATATGAATTTAATGGTTTATAAATGGCTTGTTATCATATTGAAATATGGTGCTTGAGTAGAGGGAGAGGGAACATGAAGACATGGACCAATAAGATCTACAAGATGCCCCCACAGTAAATGCTTTGCGGAAAAGTGGGTTATTAAAATTCTTCTGTACCTCACCTATGCGATCAAATGTCTGCCTACTAGAGTTCTTGATAAATTATTGGGATCATGATCTTGGTATGTTTGACCTTCAAGGTGAGTTTCTAGAGTTTACCTCAGAAGATATCTACTTTATCTCCGGTTTATCACGACAAGGATCTCTGGTTAACTTGGAAGGTACCGGCAGAGGTGGTGACTTTCTAAGTGTACAGAACTACATAGATATATATTGCGAGCCTGGCACTCAAAAGAGGGGTAGTTGCATCCCTATTGTTCGTATTCGCAGCTTGCCACTACAGGTGTTGGCGAGTACTATAGTGAGGGTTGCAGGGTCATCATCACTTCACCTTGCAACTCGGAACCAAATGAGACTTGCAGTGGACTATCTACAGGGAGCTCTATATGATTGGTGTTCAGGAATAATCCCGATAATGAGGAAGCAACTTTTTGACTGTAAAAGAGGCTGGCGGAAATTTTTTGGTTTTTCTAGCATATTGGTGGCCTTTTTCTTTGAGAGGGTGCCTGGTTTGAGTCCTGCAGTACCACTACCAGTTCGTTCTCCTTGTCATCCTAGAATGAGTAGGTGGGGAGAAATATTCCTCCATGAGGGAGGCAATGGATCGGTTTAGAGTGTATACGACGACGACTTCTACTTTGGTGGGAGTGACAAGTACCAACACTAGAGTAGTTTCCATATGCTGGGCTAGATTTTCGAGGTGACACCGACCTTCTCCTCCCTCCTGGAGGAGCATGGGGAGTGTCAGGTATTTTAGTTTTCAAGTTTTAATTTTTTATGAATTTTAAATATAAAGATATATACATATGTATAAGAGTTTTTAATCCTTTTAAAATCATTAAAATGCAGATATTGGACCAGTCCACCCTGCTGGGCATCCATACATGTATGTGCGTCATGTGGTGGGAGAGGACCAGGGTTTGATTAGGGTTCTTGAGGGAAAGCTGGCCAAGCTTACCCAAAGAGTACCTACATTACAAATTGAGCATATCCCTGCCGCTATGCAAGAGCTAGTGGTTGGTACACCACTTATCTGGATATGCCTTATTAGGCGAGTAGCTAGAGCAGTACTTGTATATATCGATGCCGTTGAGGCTGCTGCAGTCGAGGAGGCTGAAGAAGCCCGAGAACAGGGTGATCGGGATGATCCGAGGGACCAGGGTGGTTAGGCTTAGACCTAGGAGCATTTTATGGACTTTGATCCATGTTTTGTATATTATACAACTATGACTGGATCTGAAGATCAGAAACTTGACCTATCTATATGGCCAGATATTCACACACACACACACACACACACATATATATTGCCAGTTTTATTTACATGTGTTTTGTAATGTGTCTATTGTATATTTTTATGCAAAATGTGTTAAATGCCAATCCAAGCTATAATTAGCATACACATCAGTTAATGAATTTTGATTTCTTGGAATATGATTGAATGTAGTAAACTCAAAATTTCTTTCCAATAACCTAACTTGCATAAACTGACTTAGTAAAGTAGGGTTTCACACCTGATAAGCTCAATTGAGCTGGGAAACCACCAATTGAGAGTCAAGTCGGACTTCCAACTGAGTGATACCATGTGACAAAGCATCCCATAAAATCTCAATGACAACCCTGTATTCAGCCACATTGTTGGTAGTAGGACCTAAGCAAGCACCTCCAGAGGCAACTAGCTGTCCTGAGGGCGAGTAAATGACCCATGCAGCTGAAGCCATGTTACAAGTGTGGCGACTGGCGCCATCAACGAAACCTATGAACCAATCAAAAGTCATCTGTAACAACCAACAGACGGTATAAAAACACAAAACGATGAACTATTGTACATAAAATACATACAATAAAAATACAGAAAAAGTGCTAAGCGTAAGCATAGTAATTTTTCAAGTAGAGCCCATTTCTAGGCTCGGGCAGCTTATTCCCTTCGAAATCTGTCAATTCATATGCACCATTCTTCAACAACTTTGACACGACCGACATAAGGCCCTAACCACATAGACATGAACTTTCCTGCCCCCATGTGCTCTTTGTCCTGATCCCAGAGCAAGACAAGCTCCCCTTCAAAAAAAATCTGAGGATTGACCAATTTTTCATATTAGATTTTTACCCTATTCTTATGAGCCTCGTTTGCTGTCAGTGCATCTCTACGCTACTCATCTAGATGTTCTAAATGTAATAAATGTTCTTCTAGCTCAGTCGTATCAGGTAACACATGAATAGCAATATTTAAGGACAATATTTCGCATTCGGATGAGGTAACTGCTTCCATTCCGTGACCAAGTTGGAAAGGAGAAAACCCTATAGCAGTTTTCACATTGGTCCAATATGCCCAAAGTGTAGGATACATAAATGATGTGCCAATTGGAACGGGCTGCATTAATAGTATATTTGAGAAAAGTCTTCAAATTTTTATTTACAACCTCGACTTGACCGTTTGCTTGAGGATAGAAAGAAGATGAATGCTATTGTCTAAACCCCAGCATAGTGGTCAATTCAATCATCATACTATTTTGGAAGTGACGACCATGGTCAGTGACAATCTCTTTAGGGATACCGAATCGTGCGATAATTTGGTTGAAAATGAAAAAATCTGTAGTTTCCCCGTCAGCTTTATAGGTGGGCATTGCCACTTCCCACTTCGTGAAATAATCTATAGCGACAATGATATGTTTGTGCCCCCCAGTCGAGACTAGGTTGCACGTCATGTAATCTATCCCCCACTTCATGAAGGGGCCCACTGAGATGATGGGAAATAATGGAGCAGGATGCGAGCCCATATTTTTGGTGTAACGCTGACAAGGATGACAACATTTCATGGCTTCCACACAATCTTTAAGGATCATAGGCCAGAAATAACCGACACGTAAGATCTTCTGGGTCGTTGCTAACCCAGATAAATGACCCCCACATGCTCCACTATGGGTATCATTTAGGACAGTCTCTGCTTGTTCGTGGGTAAGACATTGATGCAAAATGGAATCTACCCCCCTACGATATAAAGTATCTCCAATAATGAGGTAGTTTTCGGAATGTACGCGTAGTTTACATCATTCTTCCAGTGAGAAGGCTGCAGGGTACTTCAAAGTCTATAGATAGATAAGTACATCTTCGTACTAGGGGTCAGAGGTGGAAATCAAAAAGATATGCTCATCTGAGAATGAGTCTTCTTCAATGGCTAAATCTTCCTCTACTGGAAATTTTGCAATGTGCTCAGCAAAAACTAAGGATTTCTTGGATTTGGCGGATTGGAAATCTAAGTCAAACTCCTGAATAATGACTATCCATTTGTTGAATTTGCCTCCAAATATCTGTCGGGACAAAACATATTGGAAAGGATTAACATCTGCCACTACCATCGTAGTCCTCAGTAAGATGTAATGATGCAACCTCTGAATAGCATACACAGCTGCCAAGGTCAACTTATCAATGTGGGAATACCTAAGTTCAGAGCTAGCTAAAGCACGCCTGAGATAGTAGATGACATGCTCTTGGAGCTTATTGTCCTCCTGGACTAGTACTACCCCTATGGTCGACTCAGATGTGGCAAGATACAATATAAAATCACGAGAGTAATTTGGCGGGCACAATAACGGTGCCGACAACAAAGCTTTTTTAATGCCTCGAATGCAAGTTGTGTGATTTCATCCCATACAAATGGGGTGTCCTGTTTTAACAAGCACATGAAACCTTTAGTAATCTTGGCATAATTTACAATAAAATGTCGAAGGAAGTTGGACTTCCCCTGCAGGCTTTGAAGCTTCCTAATAGAACAAGGAGGAGGCAAATTTATGATGGCCTCAACTTTCAAAGGATCCACCTGAATGCCTTTGTTGGAAATAATGAATTCGACCAGTCTCCCTGACTCAACACAGAAAACGCACTTGTGGGGATTCAAGATTTTGTAGTATTTGCATCGTTCAAAAATCAAACGCAAGTGATCTGGATGATCGATCCTCTTATGAGAATGTGCTGGCAGATAATCAAGGTAGGGTTCGACAATGGATTTAATGTCATGAAAGGAAAAATTCATTGCCCGCTGAAAGGTTTCCCCTGCATTTTTCAATCCAAAGGGCATTTTCTTGTATGCGAAGGTACCCCAAGGACAAATAAAAGTTGTTTTATGTTGTTCTTCTAGTTTTATTTGGATTTGATTATATCGGGAGAAACCATCCATAAATGAAAAGACTTCACTCCCCGCACAGGCATCAATAATTTGATCTATGAATGGTGTGGTGTAGTTGTCCTTGGGAAAGGCTTTGTTTAGATCCTGAAAGTCAGTACAAATAGGTATAGCCCCACTTTTAGTCAACAGGAATAGGGTTGCATAACCATTCTGTCAAAGCTATGGGGTAAATGAAACCGGCTTTCAGCAGTTTCTCAACTTCAGCCTTAACCGTTGCCGCTTTACACGGGTTGACAGGTCTCAACTTTTGTTGAACGGGTCTAGCATCAGGGTAAGTTCAGATTTCATGCTCGACTATTGATGGATCTATGCCTAGCATCTCCTCATGTGACCAATCAAATACGTCACAGAATTTCTTAAACAAGGCTGTATAGATCACAATCTCCTCTTGAGAGCAGTTCGCGCTGATGTGTACATTTTCCACAACGTTTGGTTTTGCATAGATGTTTATAGGAATCATAGTGGAAATATTTTCCATATTCCCCTCAGCAAATATTCCTTTCCTTGGTAAGGGATTAATAGGTGTATCAACATCACTTGCCAGTCTCATATGGAGCTCCTGGTTCTTGATCCTACTTAACTCTAGAATAAAATAGGATCGATGGTGAATATCTTCGCAGATATTATCTTGTCCACACATGGCTTCCAGAATGGCTTCATTCGAAGGTAAAACCATATCTAATCAATCTCTAGAATGCAAATAGTTCTCTGCCCAAACATGTAGATAGGCTTCTTCCGGCTCCTCTGAGACTGTGAGAGGGACTAGAATGGGATCAACAATGGTATGAATGATAGCTTGATAAGTTACTTCTGCTGCCGATAAGGGAACTTCAGGTTCATGGTGGGAAGGAAGAACCCAAGGATCTGGTCTATCAACAACCATTGCTATAGACTTCCCTACGCTAGTAGAACCTAGATAATTAATCGAAGCTAGAATATCAAATGTTCCCATCAATGATGCATACATTCTATCCCCCAAGCTCTTTGCAGTAGGTTTAAACTGATCAACCAATGGTACAGTGGACTCGTTAGTTTTCATGCGGCCTTTTTGAGTAAAATTGAGTTGGTCAACAGTAACCAATTTCCCTTCGTGTGGAAACACTACTACCCAAAATACGACCGATGCAATAGCTGACATGGAATAAGTCCAACTTCTCCCCAAGATCAAGTTATAATCCAAAGGTGCATCAATCACCTCTACCTCAACAGACAATGCTTTCCCTGCCAACGTAATTTTGAAAGTCAATAGGATACCATGTGGATGAAATGACCTTCCGTCGAAAGCAGTAACTAGGGTGTTTGATGGAACCAGCTTTGGAGATCCAAGAGCTTTCTAACAAGACAGGGACATAACACACGTAGAATCACCCTCATCGACAACTGCCCTTCCAATGGTTTTTTCGCCATGGATGACATCTATAGATAAGGCTACATGATATGGCAAGCGGATTTTGACATCAGACAAATTACATTATGCCATGAGGCTCGATGAGTCCATACTACCTAAGGCTGCTAAGAGTGCATCTCACTGGAAGGGACAAATCTGTAAGACCTCTAAAGTTGACATCGCACAAGGAATCTGGGATAAATCTTGAACTACATAGTAGTTTGTTGCAGCCCTAGCATTGGGATTGTGCAAGGTTTTCTTGAAGAGAATAACAAGCATAGCAATCAAACACAAGAGACAATGAACATGGTTTTTTTCCTCGGGAAAACCATAAATGGAGAAAACCCCGCAACTTCCTCAGAGATAGAATCAACACCAAAATTAAAACCCCAAAACAGTAAGATGATCTCCTGACAACAGTAGCCTCTTTCTTTCTAGCCCTAGCAACTTCTTCTCTCTCAGCTATGCGCTACAACTAAGTGTGAGTGAGTGTGTGATAAATAAAGAGGCTCACTCTCTATTTATACTAATTCCTGACTTGACAATAACTCACTAGGGCTGACTTCTCTAGGAGTGTCTAATAACCCTAGAGCCCCGAAACTGCGGGCACTTTAACCGTTGAACAATAGGAGGGTTACCCACAATGAATTGACATGACTTGTTTACATTATTGAATCTCCCAATAGGAACATCGGGGCATGACATGACTCAAATACATTACAGACACTTCCCGGAATAAACATCGGGGTACAAGACATAAGATATACAAGTGAATACATTCTGAAGTTACAAATACATCAACACTCCCTCTTAACTAGGAAGGTATTCTCTCGACACAATTTATTGGCACAGGTCTTCTTCATTGTATCATCTAGATCATCAATGAGTTCTCGTCATCTTCATCTTCAAGTCATATTCATCTTCAAGTTATCTTCATCTTCAAGTCATCTTCATCTTGATCTGGATCATCACTGGGTCATCATCACAAGTGCTATCTCTTAATTCTTCTCATCATAGGAAGTTCTACAGAGCCAGCCCTTTTTCATGCTAGATGTACATATACAAAGCCAGTTTCTTTTCATACTGGATGTATCATCACATAGCTAGTCCTTTTTCATACTAGATGTGGCATCTACATAGAGCCAGTCCTTTTTCACACTTGATGAGTCTTTACAGAGCTAGTCCTTTTTAATACTAGATGTGGGATCTACATAGAGCTAGTCCTTTTTCATACTAGATGAGTCTTCACAGAGCTAGTCCTTTTTCATACTAGATGTGGGATCTACACAGAGCCAGTCCTTTTTCATACTGGACGAGTCTTCACAGAGCTAGTCCTTTTTCATACTAGATGTGGGATCTACATAGAGCCAGTCCTTTTTCATACTGGATGAGTCTTCACAGATATAGTCCTTTTTCATACTAGATGTGGGATCTACACAGAGCTAGTCCTTTTTCATACTAGATGTGTCTTCACAGAGCTAGTCCTTTTTCATACTAGATTTGGGATCTACACAGATCTAGTCCTTTTTCATACTAGATGTGTCTTCACAGAGCTAGTCCTTTTTCATACTAGATGTGGGATCTACACAGAGCTATTCCTTTTTCATACTAGATGTGTCTTCACAGAGCTAGTCCTTTTTCATACTAGATGTGGGATCTACACAGAGCTATTCCTTTTTCATACTAGATGTGCCTTCATAGAGCTAGCCCTGTTTCACGCTGGATGTGGGATCTACACAAAGCTAGTCCTCTTTCATACTAGATGTGTCTTCACAGAGCCATCCCTTTTTCATGTTGGATGTGGGATCTACACATACATCTGACAATGGAAGGAACCAATCCTCTCACCATGTCGAAAGGGCATAGCACTTACATCTGACCATGGAGGGAACCAATCCTCTCACCATGTCAGAAGGGCACAACACTTACATCTGCCCATGGAAGGAACCAATCCTCTCACCATGTCGGAATGGCTCATCACAGACTCATCACTTCCTCTTGGAAGGAATCTCGATCTAGAGAACACCAAGATTCTCCTTGAAGTATTCAAACTTCACCCTAGCCAATGGATTAGTCAACACATCAACTATCTGTTCATCTGTCACAACATACTGGAGCTTCACTACTCCTCTCTGCACCATATCCTTGATATAGTGATACTTGATCATGATATGCTTCGACTTGTCATGGAACACCAGGTTCTCCGACAACTTCACACAAATATGGTTGTCATAATATATACAAGTAGCATCTAACTGGAGATCAAATAGATCAGACAGTAGCTTCCTCAGCCATACTGACTCACAACTAGCTAAACAAGCTACGACATACTCTGCTTCAATTGTACTCAGTGCCACATAGGATTGCTTCCTACTAAACTAAGAGATCACACCTGATCCCATACTGAAGCAGCACCCTGAAGTGCTCTTCCTATTGATGGCACTGCCTGCCCAATTTGAATCAACATAACCTTCCAGGTTAATCTTCTGATCAGCCTTATACTTGAGCCCATAATCAACTGTACCCTTCAGGTACCTCAGAATATGCTTTGCAACAATCAAGTGAAGATGTCTCAGATCTGTCAGGAACTGGCTCAAGGTGTTCATAGCAAAGCAAATATCCGGTCTCATATTCATCAGGCTCATCAAGAATCCAATCATCTGATGATACATCATGGCATCAACCAACTCAGATGAAGCATCACTCAATAACTTCAAGTTCAATGCCATAGGTGTGGTTAAGGCCTTGCAGTCCATCATCCCAAATCTCTTCACGATCTCTACCACATACTTCCCTTATCCGAGGAAGATTCCATCTGCATTCTACCACACCTCCATGCCTATAAAATAATGCATCATACCCAATTCCTTCATTTCGAACTCGGCAGCAAGCTTTCTCTTCATATCAGAAATCAACCCATCCATACCTGTTACGAATAGATCATCTACATATAGTAGGAGCATCACCGGTTTTCCATCTTCAACCTTGTAGTAAAGGTTGGAATCTGCTTTACTCTTGGTAAATCCCAAACTGGATATAAAGCTGTCAATTTTGTTGTACCATGTCCTAGGTGCCTGTTTCAAACCATACATGGCTTTCTTCAATTTACACACATGAGACTCCCTGTCATGTGTCTCAAAACCAAGTGGCTTCTCCACATAAAATTCCTCCTCTACTGCACCATTCAAGAAAGCAGTCTTGACATCCATCTGGTGTATCTTCCATTTCATCACTACAACCATAGCAAGTACTAATCTGATGGAAGTGTATCTAGCTACAGGTGCAAAATTTTCTTCATAATCTATTCCTTCTTTCTGGGAGAAGCCACGAGCCACAAATCTTGCTTTATATTTTTCTATGCTGGTGTCTACAGCATGCTTGATCTTGTAGATCCATTTGGAAGTCACTACAGACTTCCCCTCAGGTCTTGGGACAACATCCCAAACAACATTCTTCATGATCGATTGGTACTCTTCAATCATAGCATCCTTCCATTCTTTCTTTTATGTTGCTTCTTCATAGTTGGAAGGTTCTTTATCAATGAAATCACATAATAAGGCTACATAACTGGAACGAGACCTAGTTCTTTTCCTTTCTCTGTGTGATTTTTATGGAGCCCCATATCTTTCTGCACCTTGGATAGCTTCTCATACCCAAGCAGATTTACTCTTGTGAGGATTCTTCTCCTGAGGTGGATCTACAGGTTCTTGAGGTTCTTCTATTTCTCGATCTTCTTCTTGATGTTCTTCGTCCATGGTTGTGTCATGAACTCTGGGTGCTTCTGTTTCTTCAGGTTCTTCAGCATGTCTCTTTCTGGATTTGTTGTAAGTTGAGTCTTCGTTAAATGTCACATCCCTGCTGATGTCGATCTTCTTGAATCCTGTGAAGTATATTCTATTAGCCTTCGAGCTTTCAGAGTATCCCACAAATATACCCTTCCTTCCTGAAGGATTTAACTTTGTCCTCTTTTCTTTCGAAATTTGTATGTACACTAGATAGTCAAATATTCTGAGATGGCTGAATTCTGGTTTCTTGCTAGAAAAGACTTCTTCAGGTGTCTTATTCTCGAGTACTCTGTGTGGAGTACGGTTCTATACATACACCATTGTTCTTGCATCTTCTGCCCATAGGTGCATGGGAAGATCTTGATCATGAAGCATGGCCCTTGCAGCTTCCATGATCATTCTATTCTTCCTTTCTGCAACTCCATTATGTTGTGTATTATATGGAGTGGTTAACTCCCTCTTAGTCCCTGAATCTTTTCATAAGTCTTTGAATTCATTCGAAGTGAATTCTCCGCCATTATCTGATCGAAAAATATTGATCTTCTTTTCTGTGTGGTTCTCGATCAAGGCTTTGAATTCCTTGAAATTGCTGAATACTTCATCTTTGTTATGCATAAATTATATCCATGTCTTCCTAGAAAAATCATCAATAAAAGAAACATAGTATACATACCCGCTTAATGAACTGGATGAAATCGGACCGCATACATCAGAGTGGATGATTTCCAAGATGCCTTTTGCCTTGCTCTCGCTACTTGGAAATGTCTTCTTTGTGTTCTTTCCTTTTGCACATCCTTTGCAAACACCATCATGTTTTGTCTGCATTTCTGGAAGACCTTCAACAACTTTTCTTGTAAGTGGTAGTGCTCTGTAATGCACATGTGCAAGCCTTCTATGTCAAAGTTCATTTGGTTCTACTAATTCATGAACCAAAGCTTGTTCTAGTTGGCCCTTCAATTTGTATAGACCTCCTTCTTATTCCCCAATCACTATTGTATCATCAAAAGTATTTCCCTTTGGCCACATAAGAACTTGGCCATCTACAAAAGAAACCCTTATTCCTTTTTCATCCAATGTAGATATGGAGAGGAGGTTCTTCTTTATTCCTGGTACAAACAATACATTTTTCATCTTCATAGACTTTCCAGAGTCTAGCTTATAGGAGGATTCACCACTACCTTTTATTGGATACTGGTAGTCATCCCCAAGTTTCACCTTATGAGGTGACTCATGGTCAGATAGTTTCACAAATCATTCTTTGAATCCCGTCATATGTTTGGAAGCACCACTGTCTATAAGCCAATCATTGCTTCCACGTGAGATAGTTCCCTTGAGAGCAGAGATCAACACATATTCTTCATCACTTGAAGAATCATCACTTTCTTGTCTGATTCTCTTTGTGGAAGGTTCATCATCCTCTGCAGCATGAGCATGATGTCTTCTCTTGTTTCCTTTTTTCTTCTTTGAAGTTTGAGTTCCCTTTGTTAGGGCAGTATTTGGATATGTGACCTTTCTCATCACATGCATAACATCTATTAGTAGACAGATCTCTTCTAGAGTGTGAAATCTTACCTTTGGAGTGATGACGGTCCCTTCTGGTTTTCTTGGTGTGAACTGTGAGAGATTGATCTTCACTTCCCATATTTTCTTCTCGAGCTGCTATCTGAGATTCTTCTTGAGAGCATTCTTACCATAGTCTATTGAACTTGATTAGCTTCTTTCTAGCACAGATCCCATGAATGAAAGAGTCACATGCCCTAGGTAGACCATTCAAGGCAGTCATCACAATCTCTGCATTCTCCACTTCTTCATCTACTGCTTCCAGTTGTTCCTTGATCTGAGATACCCTTGTAAAGTAAGACTAGATGGTCTCTGCATTCTAGATCTTTACATTCTTCAGTTGGTTTCTCAGAGTCATCTTCCTATTTATGTTCTTCCCTTCAAACAATTTGGTTAGGGCATCAAACATAGCTTTAGGTGTCTTTAGAGAGGACACCTGTGGTATGAGGTGATCTTTTATTGAATTAGCAATAATCCTCTTAGCCATAACCAACTTCTTCTTGTGTAAGGCCTTAGCCTCATCTCCCTCTGGAACTGGAACCTCCTCATTGATATGGGAGTCCAACTCATTTTCTTCCAGAACCAGGCAGATCCTATACTTCCAGGCTTGGAAGTTATCAGCTCCCTCAAGCTTTTCATCAAGCTTGGTATGATGAGACATATTAATTGAGAACCTCAAATGGAAATACAAACTATTTAGATCGTACCAGGTCAAGATGTCGGATTTGTATTTGGAGCTGAATTTCTATAGTTTTGGTTCAGGAGTAGATTAGGGTTTGGATTTCCCAAAGTTCTATCCAACCAAATGCTTTGATCTTGATCTCTAAAATTCGATTTTGAGGAGGAGATCAATCCAAGCCCGGGCTCACTCAAAAATTCCACTTCTGTGGAAAGCCCTAATTTTCGGCAGCAGTGTCGGGTCCAAAATTGAAAAAGCTCAGAATCAGATTCTACTTCGACAGAAAGATGCACCCTAGGGAGGAGAGTCAGCCCAACCTTCTTTTGCTGAAAATATGTGGATAGAGATCCAAAAAGTATGAATCCCTAGTTTTCGCAGCTGCACAGTGTCTTCTTCTCAGGTTAACTCTGATACCATGTTATATTTTTATCATTTAAGCTAGCATTATATTAGTATCTTTAACTGAGAGAATAAGAAGCATAGCAATCAAACACAACAGACAATGAACACAGTGTTTTTCCTCATGGAAACCATAAATGGAGAAAACCCCGCAACTTCCTCAGAGATAGAATTAGCACCAAAATTAAAACCCCAAAAGAATAAGATGATCTCCTGAAAACAGTAGCCTCTTTCTTTCTAACCCCGGCAACTTAGTCTCTCTCTGCTATGCGCTACAACTGAGTGTGAGTGAGTGTGTGATAAATAGAGAGGCTCACTCTCTATTTATACTAATTCCTGACTTGACAATAACTCACTAGGGCTGACTTCTCTAGGAGAGTCTAATAACCCTAGGGCCTCGGAACTATGGGGAATTTAACCCTTGAACAATAGGAGGGTTACCCACAATGACTTGACATGAATTGTTTACATTATTGAATCTCCTGATAGGAACATCGGGGCATGACATGACTCAAACACATTACAGACACTTCCCGGAATAAACATCAGGGTACAAGACATAAGATATACAAGTGAATACATTCCAAAGTTACAAATACATCAACATGTTGAACCACCCAGCTAGCTGGAGTTAGAGGTGTAGTAGGTATACTTGTTTTAGGCGCACCTACTGGGGGCGGTGGCACCCCTTCAGCTAGAGCAGCTGAGGTGGAAGTAGAAGAAATTTCTCCTGCAGTAGACATTAGTCTGCCCAGAGGGACACCAATCACCAATGGATCGAAAGGACGAACTTGAACGATCACGGGATCGTTTAAGTTAGTTAGAGGTGAATTAAAATTCCTTGCAAAATCGTCAACCTACAAGTCTTCTATCTCAATTGTGTTTAAATTAAAATGGTTTTCCCTAAGTTCTGGTTCACCCGAAACTTCACTAACTCCTATCGGTTCAAAAGAACCATCCGTGTCCAATCTCCGCCTTTGAGGGGGAGGTGGAGGTTCCAATGTGATAAGCAGAGGAAGGTTTTGTAACCTTCGTGACCTTCTGATATATTGGTCCTCCACGATTGTAACTTTGACTCTTCACACCCTAAGGGAGGCTAAAAACATAGACAAACCACAGATCAATCACTACAAAATATCCTAAAGTCTCAACAATCACAAGGGATATAAGATATGATTTCCCGAAGAAAGCCGAGAGACAGTTTCTTGGCATCCTTGAAGAGGTTCTTAGGCATAAGCGGAGGACTCACCCACCGCCCTCCAACACTTTCAACAAGGGTTACCTTCCAAGCCTGTCCAAGGTGAACCAAAAATAGCCTTCTGGTTTACCTGTGTGTAAACCCTAGATGTCAAAGAGACTAAAGGCTACCTTAACTATATCAATAGTCTGGGGGGATAGTCGCAAGCCTGATTCATATGCATGGGAAGGGTAGCAAAGCCTAAAAATCTGTCTAGGACAGAATCCCCACATGCGTAAAAACCTTGGTCTACGTTTTGACAAGGAATCAGAGGGTTATCTCCTCAGTCCAATGCCTCCACGCAGCCTCATGCTTAACTCCCATTTTAGAGGATCTTCCCAGACACTATCAACACAGAGAAGGATTTACCTATCAATTGGCCACTATGTCTAAATTTAAGTACTTGTGGGGGAGCTTACACTTCCTATCCCACAAATCTAGCCTAAGATAGTAGGTGTATGACCCTATAAAACAAAACTTACTAATAAATTTTAAATTATAGCGTTCATTTTAAGGGATGTTCTTAGTCATAGGGTAAGTGGCGTTAATGACTATGATATTATAGACTCGATAAGAAAAGTAAGAAAGGTGTATAAAATGAATTCCAAAGCAAATTATAACTACTTAAATCAAGCTTCTTTATCTTTTTGTAGATATGAACTAATGAAATTACAACTAATTAAGAGAAAACTAAAACTTATTTTTTGTAATTTTTGAAATTTTATTCGAAAATACTGAAAATAAAACTATGATATGCAATTAAAATGCAAATGTTTCCCAAGTTTTTCTTCAATTTTCAAACTCTTCAAAAAATACTATGCACCTAAATGTAAAAAATCTTGAGTATGCTTGAATAATCATACTATAAAACAAGCAATATGAAGTATAGCAGACTTGTAAAAATCAAATTCAACCACCTAAGGAGGGGACTTGGAAAACACCTAGCTTGGGAAGAAACAATGAATGAAATCCAATGAAACCACTAAAGGGAAAGTGACAAATTGAAACTACTTGAAAGTAGTACAAAGTACAAGGTATCTAAAATCCTGACCACTTATTCAGATACACAGCACTGAACCTATCCCCCAAACAGGACAATCCACTTCAAATTGCTAAATGAAAGAAGATTCAAACAACAAAAACTCAAGGGCTTACTAAAAAGTACAAACTATGGTGCACAGGGATCTCAGACCTATAATAAAATGCCAGCACTAGAAGACCCCAAAGCAGAACAAATTCCAAAAAAGACAAGGACAAGCAACCCTACCTTAAAAATATGCTGCTGAAAGGTGTACATGACGGTCTGATAGAACAACCTGTGTACTGTACGCGACTGTTCAGTATAACAAACCGCGTATACAAGTTTTTGTACGCAATTGTGTATCACAACAACTCGCATACAGGACAAAAAAATTTCAAAAAAGAAAAAATAATGAGGGCCTCTAAAACACTATTGCAACCCAAAGCCAAGAAATAAAACCATACACTGAATTAGAGCAAAGACTGGGCAAGTATCTACAGGACTAACCCACAGTAGGTTGGACTCCCTAGCGGAGTTGCCAGTTTTGTTGTTCAGGATTAAGCACCCTTGTAACCTAGGGTCTGGGGTTACCAACTTACTACTAACCTTCCACACAATCAGCTTTACCAGAGAATAGAAAGGGAATAGGAAGAAAGTCTTGACCTACCCGATTACCAACGGTTGATCCAAGCTTGATCTTCTCCCGTTCCTCTTCTCTCCAAAGCTTCCAGGGATGCACCTCTTTCAACTGTAAAGAGAAAATTCTCCAAGTAATATCTCATTCATGCATATATAAGAGGTTAGATAAAGAATATATCAAATACATAATCAAAATATGTTCACTAACCACGATACATGAAAGAGACTCAACACAATGTTGGAAGAAGAATTCTCTTTATTAACAATCAGTGAATGAGATAAGAGTACAACCCAACTTCTGAGACAAGGACTCCTTTGCAACCAAAGGACTCTGATTTCTACTGCTCCAAGACTTCTGAAGATATACCAATAGCATAACTTTGCTCTCCAAACTTGATCTTTTTTAATGCCCTCCCCAAGGCCTCTATTTATACTTTGGGAAATAGAGTAGTTTCGAAGGTTGGGGAGGTTGAAACAGTTGGGATAGTTAATGATTAGGGCCCAACTAATCTCCATTAATTTTGTTTTATATTTTGTAAGGTTGAATCACGATGTACATGAATATTTTATAGGTAACCCACGTATGACACACGAGTTGCTTAAAGGAAACCCACGTACGCTGATGTACACATGTTGCAATGTAGTTAGTCACGTACAGTATGCGAGTTGCAATAAAGATAGTCGTGTACATAAGCGAGTTGCAATGGATATAGTCACGTATGCAACTCAACACTTAGAAAAATTATATAGCAAGCTAGTTCAAGGGTAAATGCATCCCAAGTCATGCCCATCTATAGTGTTTTGGAAAAATTCAATCCTAATATGTCCTTTGTGTACCAACATAAAGAATGTCAGCACTCGAATGGAGAAGTGCCATTTGGGTTGATAACAATCCCATCCAATTCGCTTCTTGCCAATCCCCAACCAGCTGCAATGTGTGCTTCTTCCTCTGAGAAGTCGTTGTCTTTTTCTCCCCACTATATGCTTCTTATATTTTCGAGGAGATTCTCGAAAAACCTCTGCCACAACTCCTATTCATTGTATTTCTTATCGTGGAATAATTGATTATTTCTTTCCTTACACGCATTCTACATAACCATCCTGGGAAACATCATCCATAGAGTCCTTAGAATTAGATTTTTGAAGGCTTTAAGATTCCACTCCCACAGAGTTTGTCTAGGTTGACCTCTCCTTCAATCGCTTCTCTGAAAGATCATGTCTCCTCTATCCCATAGCAACTCCATGTAGGGGAAATTGTCCAACAAGTGCTCCATATTTTCTTCACTATTGAGGCATAAGACACATTGGGAGGGACCATGAATCCCTCATTTCCTTAGGTTTTCTCCAGTTAAGATCTTGTGTTTAAAAACCAACCAACAGAACATGGCAACCTTTGGCCAAGGATTTGTATCCTAGATCTTTTTCCAATTTACTTCTCCACCCTACTCATTGTTAGTGTGAATATCATAGGCTTCTTTAATGCTAAAAGTTCCCTTCTATTTGTATCCCCACCTCAATTTATCTGGCATTGTCTTAATGTGGATGAATCTCTCCTGGAGATTTTCTCGAAAGGAGCAAATATCTTCTTTGTTGGTTAGTCCTTCCATCCAGAACTAGTTCAACAATTTCCTTTGATCCTCCAAGGGGAATCCCTCCCAATAATGACACGCCTTATTTTTCCCTTCTTTCATCCCTCTGGCCCTGATATTCTGCCATCTAGGTTCCACCCCCAATTTGTAGAGTTGATTCCATGAATCATCCCAAAAATTGGCTAGCTCACCACCACATACTTCCAAAAAACTATTCTCCTAAATGATCTTTTGGCCAGATTGGAATTTTATCCAAATATGAGACCCCAACCTCTCCTCATTGTATCTAATGAGATGTGCACTTGTCCTATCCCTGGAATATTTCACCTGCACAATCTCACCCATGGTTCCAGATTGTGATTGCACCACTGCCACCAAATTTTCGAGCCTTAAATTTCACTCATAATTTTAGTATCCCTGAGACCCAAACCCCCTCTATCCTTGGGGTAGCAAATTTTGTCCCATCCAACCAGGTAAAATGTTGTCTTCTCTTCCCTCCCTCCCTAAAGAAAGTTCCTATGGATGTTTCTAATGTCCTTTGAAAAATACTTAGGTGCCGAGAGCATTGAGAAGAGGTACACCAGCATTGCTTAGAGAACATATTTGACCAAAATCAGCCTACTGGGCATGTTTAGAGGTCGAAGGATCCAACTTGATAAACTGCTTTTAAGTCTATCCAAAAGGTCTTTCCAGTACACCTTCCTAATGCATCCATCCACTATGGGAGCCCCCAGATATTTCTAAGGGAGGGATCCTTTGGAAAAAACCAGAATCTAGATTATATTTCGCTGGGCCATGGAGGCAATGTTAAAGAAAAACACTTGTGATTTATCAGATTTAACTTCAAGCCTTGAAGCTTTTGAAAAAATCCTTAATTTTTTCTTAAAATCTCGTGCCTCTTGGACTGAAGGGTGCCCCATTAACATTGTATCATCCACGAATTTCTAGTGTGTTTGTTTGTCCATTCCCTTGTGGAGGTATAGCCCACGAATCTCTCCTCTTGTAGATTGGTCTTGGAGGAGCTTACTCAGCCCCTCTTCCATTAAGATGAAAAGAAAAGGGGAAAGGGGATCCCCCTATCTAATTCCCCAAGAGGGGTGAAACAGCCTAGTCAGAGATCCATTCATCAAAATAGAAAAAAAGGAGGTGGAAACCAGATTCATTATCTACTCCACCCACTCCATTCCAAAGCCAAAAGATTCCATAGTACTTTTCATATACTTCAAACTTGATTTATCATAGGCTTTTTCTATGTCCAATTTTATCACCATACCTGGTTTCTTAGTCACCTTCATAGAGTGGATAGTTTCTTGAAGCCTGATTATTCCCATCTAATATCTGTCTTCCTTCCATAAAGCCTAATTATTCCCGGCTAATCAGGCTAGGGAGGAGCGACTTTAGTCTATTAGCTATCACTTTAGTTACAATCTTGTAAATGAAATTACAAAGGGCAATGGGTCTAAACTTACCTATGGTATCAGCTCCTTCCCCTTTCAGGATCAAGGTTAGGAAAGTGGCATTAAAATTCCTTAATACTCCACAATTACTCTGTGATTCCTCCACTATTTCCAGAATCTCCTCTTTTATTAGGTCCCAAAAGAAGTGGAAAAAAATTGTAGTGAAGCCATCTGGCCCTGGCGCTTTCCCCGGGGCCATTTTATGCACAAATTCTTCCACCTCCTGCATAGATATTGGTTTAACAAATATCTCATTATGCTATATGGTGATCACCCTAGGGATGATTCTAGTGATCTTGGCTATCTCCTGGCTTCTATCTCTTCTATCCTCAGTCATTATTTCCTCAAAGTGGTGAGCCAATTCTTCCTCAATTTCTCCTATGGAATCCACCTTACTGCCATCAAATTTCCTTAGTTTTTGAATCTTCGACCTATGTATGTTATGGAAGACCGAATTATGGAAGGATTTGGTATTCTTCTCACTTTCCTGCAGCCATTGATTCCTTGATTTTTGTTTCCAGAATATCTCCTCTTGTTTTTCCCTAGCTTCTAAATGATTCAACAAATATTTCTCATTTTGTTTCAGTTCCTCGTCCCACCCTACCTCCATGCTTCTTTGGAGGGTACGCTCGATTTCCTCAATCAACCTCCTCTTATCTTAAAAAATGTTCCCAAAGTATTCCCTATTCCACGTGTGTATTGTCTTTGAGAGATTTTATCTTTTGCTGGAATTGGTACATTCCCGTGCCCGTGGGGGGCACCAATTTCTATCACCAATGACCTACCAACTCCTTAAAGTATTTATTCTCCAACCAAAATTGTTCAAACCTAAGAGGTTTGCTTAAGAATGCGTTCGACCAATCCCAGTTAATTCTTATGGGCCAATGATCTGACCCCGTAGTCGAAAGGACACTGGCACTTATTTCCCCAATACCTCTGGCAATGTCCTCTATGATAAAAAATTTGTCAATTCTAGAAGCCACAAGGTGCTCCCCCCCACGTTTTTTGTTCTGTGTGTACCACCCATCCCCCGTCTCAATATCTATAAGAGGAGAGGATTGTGGACCAAAAAGACCCTAAACATTTCTTGGAATCTATCCAATATGCATATTCCTCCTTTTTTTCCCCTGAGGGAGGTTATCTGGTTAAAATCCCCTTCTATAATCCACAATCCTTCGTAAGCTTGGTCCTTTATCAAATTCATAATATTTAAAAATGTCCGCTTTTGAGAAAAAGCACTTGGGCCATAGACATTCACCAAGGTGCCTTTTTCCCCAAAGTCTAAGATATTAAAATTAGCAATCAAAGAGAACTATTTGGCCCTCCATTTCGATAGGAAAATGGTATTTGGTTTCCATCGAATGGATAAACCACCATCCATCCTCATTGCATCAATCTCCATAACCTTAATTCCTCTCCAAATCTTCTGTCCCAACTTCTCCATTACTTATAAATTACACTTTGTTTCTTGTAAAAAAAGAACATATGGCTTTTCCTGTTTGACCTTCCTTGTTAAGGTTTTTATTTTCCTGGGATGGTTGCATCCCTAGATGTTCCAGGAAACGATCTTCATTGGATAACCCTATTTACTTCATAGAATTCTGCCACTATTGTTGGATATTGGCTTGATTCTATAAGCTTTACTCCTACCTCTGCAATCCTTTTCTTATTCATCTTTCTTCCTCTTTTTAGATCTTCCTCTAAAGATTTTCTTTTTCTCCCTTTTTGAGGATCAGGTTCTATCCCCAATTGTTGGAGAGATTTGGTTTTGATGATTGCTTCGTGGATTATTTCCAAGCGTATTCTAGAAACATACCCCCTAGCCGCCTTCTCACATTCCTTCTCGATCTCATCTAGATCAAGCTCACCCAACTCCATTTCTTCCGCACCGTCTTCATCCATTGCCTTGATCTGGTCCTCCTCCTCCTTCCCACTACCTGCTTCCTTTCCCTTCCCCACATCTTTCTTCTCTGGATCTTCCACCTTATTCCTTTCCTCCTCTGCATCCTCTCCTCTCTCCTCCAAAATATAGGATTGTTGTTGATAGTCACCTTTCCCTAGTTTTGTTTCACCGTCTTTTGTTTCCCACCCATCTTGTTCTTTTTTCTACTCCTTACTTGCGTAATTCCTTCCCCATATTTCTCTCCACCATGTGAGCGCTTATAAATAGGTGGTTCTTGGTTCAACTGTGGGAATTTCCTACTAAAATGACCATATTCATGACAATGTCTACACCTAAATGGAAGCTACTCATAGTCGATCGACTATATCCACTCCTCATTATTCCAGTTCAGGATAATTGCTTCTGATAAATTTTTCAAAATATCCATATAGACACAGATGCAAGCAAAATCCATATACCTCTGTTGTTTTGTCTGCTCTACAACCTTTACAAATTCCTCGATTGTGTTACTGATGTCTTGTAGGATTTCTAGATCCCAATACTCACATGAGAGGGAAAACAACTGAATCAAGACTAGGGAAACCTTCATATCCTCATTTTCCAGGTTAAATCATTCTTTCCATGGTCGTCAATACAACCCCGCCAAGAATAAAAAATATGGCCCTCCCTCAAGAACCCTATCACGATCTTTCTAGTTAAAAAAGATGATAGTAAAGAAACCCTTGGATCCCAAATGGAGATCATAGTAGCCTTTAGGGTTCCAGTTACTCTTAATACATCAGACTAGATCTCTCTCTCGAGGCCAAATCCCCACAAATTTACCGATGAGGCATTTCCCCTTCCATAGCTCAATCTTCCCCCTAATCTTATCAGATCTGATCTGAATGGTCGGTATAGTTTGGGTTTTAAGGAGATAGCCTCCTGATCCCAATCTGCTGCCATTACCTTTCTCATCTCTGCTCCCATCCCCAGACTTGTTCCCTCCATCCCTTTCTCCATACATAGGGCACTTGGGAACCGTCGTCTCCATGTGCAATAGTGGGGGGGTTACAGCCTTGTTAAGGCCTAGAAAATCGCAGGCGACAACAGCTAGGGATTCTCCCTAGTAAACATTCCCAAATAGCCCGTTACTATTTGGTATTGGGAATCCATCTGGTTTATGGTCCAACTACTGTAGGTCAAGTAACAAAAATAAAGGGTTTTACCGGTTACCGCCCGGTCCACCGTGTATGTTTTAGTTTTTTATATTAAAGTATGAGATGCAAGTGCCTATCTAAGAATGCAGATTGATAGAGAATAGGAGGAGTAGTCACAATGTGATGCATAGGTTTTTACCTCTTGTCTTAAACTCTCTCACATTGAAATCACACACAGCAAGAAAACTAAAACTAGCTATCTAACCTATCCCTAGGGAGCAAGATTATCATTCATTAATGAGTAATGTGTTTTGCGCATGCATTAAGAAAAATCACAGATAGCTGATACTTCTTTCAAAACACATGAGCATTTAAAGATATATGAACAACCAGATAGCTAATTGTTTATGAACAACATTCATTACGCATAGTGGAAATTTCATACAATAAAATAGAGAGCATTCATACAAGAACATAGGTTCAAAGAGTTAGAACGATCTCACAGTTCATGGACACAAAACTGAAAACGAAATAGTTCACATTCAGCAAATCCATGGAACAACATCTGAAAAGTTCCACAAAGCTTTCTCCAACAGGAAACTTGTAATTTCTTTATGCAAAAGGAAATAGTTCTTCTTACATCAGATTCTCACAAATCTGTCTGGGAAAAAGTCCCTTCTTCTATCTAATTCTCCTATACTTATACTATAAGCAAAAAATCTTGGGCTGCCCCTCAATGACCTTTGGGCTCCCCAAACCGTTTAATCTCACAATTTTGTCCTTTTGTGAGTGCTCATGATTCATACAAAAGTTACATTTCAGATTTACTATTTAAGAGCACTTTTAAAGAGGGACTGGCTTGGTAGTTGATGAACCTTTTCCAATCCTGGGCCTCTGCTGCTATCAATTTTGCTCAATAATCCATTTATCTTTTTTAGATCCCGCTGATGCTTAAACCTTCACTGTCTTCTTTTTGAGAAACATCTCTGCTTCTTAATTTTCCTTTCTTCAACTAACTCCCTTCTGCTTTGTCCTTTAGATACTTCTTCTTTGCAGTAGCAACCATTAAACTGGATCTGCAAAATATTCTAAGTCCATCTGCAGTCAAAAAAAAAACTCATCATTAATATGGACTTGTTGCAGCTGCAACATTTTCCCAAAATTCAAAAAATTTCAGGACCCTCCTTTTGCTTATATCGGTTTGATTTTCTTATTTGATTTGATCTAATGAGTCTTCAAAAAATACCTTTCTAATGCTTGAAACGATCCATTGTTTGTTTAAGCTTTGGTTTTTTCCTTTGAGTGCGTTTTTCAAGTTTCTGAATTGGAAGATTCTTTGCTTACGCTCCCGTTGTTGCGGAGAAATAATAAGCTTCAGCCTCGATATTTGTCTCCGACGCATTTGTCTCAATCGGCTAAATTTTGGTTTTCACATTGGAACATTTTGTTATTTCATTCTCTGCAGTTGCGGACGGTAGATTGTGAAGTCTCCCGATTATCGCTTTGACTTTTCAGGCCTCGCGTTGTTGTTTTCGCCGCTCCTTAAGTTTTGGGTTTCCGTCGTTGCGGCTGCAGAAAGAAATACCTTTCCGATCTTTAGTTGTTTTCTCGTCCGATTCAGACCTTACATGGCGGGGTGTGATGTCCTTTATGCTTCCACCATTGTGGATGAAAAAAGCACTAGCCTTTCAATCTTTTAGTCGTTTTTCCTCCGATCTGAATTTTAGCCTATCACGGACAGTGATGTCCTTTACGGTTCCGCCGTTGTGGCTCCTAATTCCGCTATCGCTCCGACGATTAGTCTGGTAAGCTCCGATGTGGATGTCTCGACGGTCAGCTTAGTGTTTTTGCCACCCGACATTGTGGGAATAAATGTCCTCGCGACATCCGATCTGTTTATCTCTGTCGTCCGATTTTTATTTTTCGCCCGCCGCTTATGGTTGACTATATATATATGGGGTCGGGTTTATTATTCTATTACTATATCCAATTGTCATTCTCTTGAGCTCACAAGGACCCCGTTGTCGGTACCCGTGTTTCTAGGTGGCTCAACCGTGGAAGCTTGACAGTCCTCTTCCCACCGGTCACACAACGTTGCCAGGTAGGATCTTATCGCCTTACCCATTCCATTCTATTGAGCATTTTGTTGATTTTTCTACGGTTAGGTTTTTCCACGGTAGTTTTTTCCCTTGGCCCCGCTAGTTACATGCATAAATAGTGGGGGTTTGTATCTTAACTGTTAATGGGGGTGTTTTTTGGCCCATAGGGTGTTTTACTCCGCGGCTATATTTTTTCAACCCTACGCTTAGTGGTTGGGGAGATTGGTGCAGACGGCCGTTACGTTGTCTGTGCCAATCGACCCTGTTTGATGATAAGTCGATGGGGGACGGTTTTTCATGGCCTCCCTATGGTGCTTGGACTGGTTTCCCCCTTTTTCGTGCTACCCGCATCCTCAAACTAGAGCCGCATTTCCCCACGTTGCTTCAACGACCCGTTTCACAGTCGGTTTCGAACCCGAGCCGGTTGGGGGTTACATAACACAGCGTAACCTTATTGACCATATATTCGCGCAGGCAGTTTGTTTCCTAAAAGCACTCCGTTGAAAAAACTTGCATAAGTTCTCTTGTTACCCAACACCGCGCGATGATCATGGTGCCCGCAGAGAGCCCGAGGTCTCTTCATATTAATGTAGATTTATTCCCCGCTCGAGATTTGTTATAGAACTGTTTTAGCATTAGACAACAATGTTAGCTTTGCACATATTTGCTTCAGTTTTGTCCGTCATGTTAAACATAGAGGAAGTGAAACACTGCACATTATGTCTCAATGTTTGCAACTTAGCTAGAAAGGGCCTAATGATGATAATTGCAGGAAGATTCCGAACTCAAAATATCGAAGTGACAAAAGAAGAAGGCCCCTGTGGTCGAAGAAGGCCCCGACATGGAAGTTATCACCAAAACCGAATACATCTATGAGGACACCAAGTGTATATCTGGTGTAGAGCCTGAGTACCAATGGGGAGAGATATACAGGTTGATCACGTGCCGAGAGGTGCCTGATATGGGCTTAGAGGAAGAAGGCATATACGCTAATATAGAGAGATCTTCATTGATGAAGATTTCCACAAGACCAAAGCTCTTCCCATGCTCTGAGGTGATTGGTTGGATTCTGCCCTGGGCATATGTAACCACTATGATCCTGGAAAATGTAGACAAACAAGGCTATGCTGCCTATAGCCCAGGATATGTAGCCCTGGCCTACCACCTGCCAGAAGCACAAATATGTTTGTCTGACGATTGGTTAAAAAACATTAGAATGGACCTTGTTGAGACCCTTAAAAGAATGCTGTTGTCTGGAAACCATTTCAGAAACAGGCCTACGGGAGAATATGACACAGCAAGCTTAAGGGCCCCTTGATGCTTAACAGGATTTTTGGGAGAGCTCATGGCAAGAGCTTCAAATTGGAGTGGATGCCAATTATTTTTTATGTTGCAACCCAGGGGACCATTTTCAACTGGGCCAACATAGTATCAAACAATATTTCAGCCTACATGGCCTCAGCATTGGGAGGAGTGTCCCAAAAGAGGTCATAATTTTATATGAGTTCCATACTCGTCGATTGTATATTGTGCAATAAACCATTCCCCGACCTAAGGTGCATCTGGGACAGGGAGAGGATGCTTGTTTATTCTGCATATAAGCCACTGTGGGCGCACAAGTACCACGGCCATTACCGGGAGGTTTGTGAACATTTTGTCATGCCATTATATACGCTCATTTTCCTGAAAGAATGTGACTGCATGTCAGAGGAGGCATTACAGGTGATTGAAGAATATGCAGACTATTATCTGACTGAGGATGGCCTATACTTTAGAATCTTTGGAGGTTCCAGAGAACCCTCCCTACTACCCAAATACGCCACTGACTACATCATTCATAAAGAGGCGGTTAGGCAAGTCTTCCTGGATGGAAAAGGAAGCTTTTTGTTTGAACATAAGAAGGCTGCCTATCCCCCTTTGCCTTTAAATTTAGGAAGTTATAGGTTTACCAGAGTGAAGAAATCACATGAATTTGTAGAAGAGTTGGAAAGGTTTCATTTTGGTGAGATGCCCTTCCATAGAAATGACTCCCATAGTAAAGTGGTTGAACACTACAAAGAGAACAACGTCCATTTCGAATACACCCACCATTGGGATAGAGAAGAATCCGTCTTCCGCAGTGCATTGAATATAACATCCTTAAGGAAAAGGTTCAAGAAGAAGATCACCACCAAAGGTGGGAAGGGGGATGAACAAGCAAAAGCCAATGAAGAAGCTAGGAAAAGAGATGAAGAATCCCAAAGATTGGCACAAGAGGCTGCAGGGTGGCTGTAGACAGAAGAGGAAGAAAAAAGAAGAGCTGCCCAAGAGGCAGCCAAAAAAGCAGAAGAAGATGCGAGAAATGAAGAAGAAGAAAAGAAAAGGAAGCTTGATGAGGAGCTTCATAAACAGAAAGCAGAGAGGCTAAAGCTGACTCAGACAGAGACAGAACAGTCAACCTCTAACATAGCCAGCGGTCAGACCCAAGACATGGAGAACCCCGAGGTTCAAGACCCAGATGTACCAGCTTTCGGCATACCTGGACAGTCTATGGTCCCCACACTTAAACTGGTCCCTTTTGTACAGAAGGTAGGGGAAGAAATCCCTGATTTTAATGTTGTCTTCTATGACAAAGAGACGAAGAGGATTGTGAAGAGAACGAAAAAGAAGGTCGAAACACGAGGTATGTCCGAGAAGATGATAACGGATACAACCGTTGTATATGGGACAGACCAAGATCCCAGATTCACCATTAAAGCAGGAGCTGCATTGATCCACGCTTCGGAGGATAATGTGGACAAAATCATGACGGATCTGGAGCAATCCAAGAAGTCTTCTTCTCAGCTGAAAGACACATTAAGAAAGGAGAGAGAAGAAAATAGTAAGCTGAAGAGAAAATATGAGGACATGCAAAAAGAGATGAGGTCTTCAAAGGATGAACTGCAGGTTCTCCAGGCAGAAAGGAGGTCTATCGAAACTACTCAAGAGTGTCTAGAGAGAGTGCAACAAGAGTATCAAGAGCTAAGAGTGGAGAAGGAACAGCTGCTAAGAAAGATAGAAGACTTAGAGCTGCAAAAGGCCACCTTGGAGGCAGGTGAGAAGCGAGCTCAAGAACAAGAGCTGAAAATTCAAGAGCAGATTTCTTCTCTAACAACTGCTTTAGATGAAGCAAAAGAGCAGCAGGTTAACCTCCAACCTTTTAAGGAACATGTGCTGGCACAAAAGGCCAAGATGCTTCAGCTGCAAACCGCCATGGAAGAAGAGAGATGCAAAGTTTTGCAAGTAGATGGCCGATTAGAGGAAATTCTAGAGACTTCCTCTTATTTTGTTGATAGATCTTAGGACGTCCTGGAAGTCTTGACAGCAAGAATGGAAAGGCTGGAAAATAATGAAGAAACTCCTGCAGATTTTCCCTCTAAAGATCGGCAGGCCTTGAAGCAGGATTACGACTTATTAGAGTTTGCTATAAACACAGCAGAGGATTTCAAAAAGGCTGTGAGAAAGACTAAAGGAGCATGCGCAGAATTCTACAGAAGGCTCCTGATTACATATAACTAGTGCCAAGTAGAAGCTGAGCAGAGGCTAGATGTTTTCCCAGACCACAACTCATTTGTGGAGATTTTATAGAAGAGGTATCAAGAGGAGGAAGCAAAAGTACAGCACATTAAGGCCCTTGACGACCAGATCTTAAGAATTGAAGTAGATCATTCCACCATGAGTGTGCAGCTATTGGAGGATCAATTACATTTGAGTGCGGCCAGAATTGAGGCCATCAAGAACCAAGCTGCGAAGTTCGAGATAAACATTCAGTTTTTGGAACCTTGTGTGTTTGAAGGAATCGCCTCTGAGGCTTTGGCGTGGAAGAAATTTTTGAATACTCAAGTGGGGCCCTCCTCGTGAATGATCATTCACTTGTGTGATATGTAACAATTTTGTAAACACTCAATGTAAGGGAGATATTGGGAGGCAAAGAGTTGGGGAGCCCAAGGGTTATTTGTGGGCAGCCCAATAGTCTCATCCCTTTTGTATAAATATAGGAGACTTAGAAGAACAAAGGGGCTTTTTCCCAGTGAGACATCTAAAGAAATATTGTAAGAAGAACTACCTTTTTTTTGCAATAAAGAATTATTGTTTGCCTGTCAGAGAAAGTTTGGTGGGACGTTAAAATGCTATGCTATGGATTGGTGAAAGATGAACTATTTTGTTTTTCAGCTTTTGTCCATTAATTGTGAGATCGTTCTAACTCTTAGAGCCTATGTTCTTGTTTGAATGATTTCTGGTTTATTTTGTGAAACTACCATCATGAGTAATGACTGTTGTTAATAAACAATTGGCTATCTGATTGTCTAAATATATTTAATTGTTCATTTGTTGTGGGAAGGAATATCAGCTATCTGTAATTTCTCTTTATAATGCATGCACCGTATACATTACTCATAAGTAAATTACAATTTGGCTCCCCGGGGATAGGTAGATAGTTAGTTTACTTCATTACTACATATGTGATTGAGATGCTTGTGAGTTATAAGACGGAAGGTAAGCACCTGCGCATCACATTGTGACTACTCCCTGCATCCTTCATCACCCTGCATTGTTAATTAGGCACATGCATTTCATACTTTAAGTCAAAATACAAAAAGATACACAGTGGACCGGGCCGCAACCGGTAAAACCTTTTGTTACTTGACCTACGGTAGCTGGACCGCAAACCGGACGGATTCCCTACACCAAATAGTCATGGGCTAGTTGGGAATGTTGACTGGGGAGAATCCCTTGCTGTTGTTGCCTGCGAATTTCCAGGCCTCGAAAGGACTACATTCAAAATCATCTAACTTTCAATAAAATGTAAAGCATACTGTCAAGAAAACTAATTACAAATGTGCGGCCCTGCATTGTGTTCTTAGCACAAAAATTCTAACATGATAAAAGAATGAGAAACCTCTGCTTCCCATAAATAGGGTAAAAACACACACCAAACGGTGGGAAAAAAACTAAGCATCGGGCAGACAATCCACTATGGAGCCGCAACGGAGGAAGACCATCAGGCTATGGTTCCCGCAATCAAAATAAAATGTCAATGAAATAAAACACTAAAAACTGCAGCATCAGATATCGGAACCACTACAGCATCGGACGATCAGTTCGCTAAGGAGCTACAACAGCGGGAGATGAACTGACTACAGCTTCCGCAAAAAATTAAAAATCACCGATGATCGGAAGAGCTAACGACTATATACCCATGAGTCAAAACTTAACGCTGCCACCGTGTCGGCGCCGCAAAGGACTAGCCTTCCGATCAAATTCAAACATCGATCCGATAACGATAACAAAAAACATCTCAAAGCAAAAAGTTTAGGCAATAAAACCACGGAATCGGTAGGACTAGGAATTATTCGTCGTTTAGCTTCCACAACGGCGGCTCTATAGGGAACTACGGCTCCGATGCACTGTACAAAAGACTTCCGACAGCGAAAACAAAAAAATGCCAGCAGTAAAATAAAACGACAAAGATAACACGCATCGACGAAAAAACAAGACTTTACATCAAGTCATTCATTATTTGTTCTCTGAAATTGCGACTGCAAAGAGGACTAGTGCCACAATTCACACATCAATGGATTTTCGATAGTGATAAAGTCAAAAATAATTTCAGAACAATAAACCAAAAAGACACTTAAAGCATATCAGTGAAAACAGGACTGTCCATTAGCAGCAAAGAGAACTAATGCTCCGATTCATTGTTCAACCGACTTCCGACTGTGATCCTCGAAAAATCAAAAACATTGAGTACTCAAATAAACCGAGAGGCTTTTCAGCAGGGAGACAAAAATAATAGTTCACCCAGCCTCTGATACAACGGAAACAAATAGTCAACTTATCATTCAACAACGATAAAAATCACCAAAATCAGACTTCAAGCTCCAAACGTTCAATGAAACAAAAAGTTGGCCTCAATTCATCCAAAATTGTAGCAGAGGAAAAAAGTTCAGGAATCCAACTAATCTCAAACAAGATAAAATCAAGAGGGTCCAAAATTTCAAAAATTTGGGAAAACAGTTGCAGCTGCAACAATTGGCGACTACCTCATGAACCCAGATCTTTGGACAATCTCTTCCTTAAGTTACAGACTGTTTGACAATAAAACCAACGTGTTGAATTCTTCTAGATGTTTGGATTTCCCAAATGGCAAATATGTGTACTTTTAATCATTGATGATAGTCCAATTTAGGAAAATGAAAACCAAGATTTCAAAGTCAAGATAACTCTTTTGAGGCCAGGAATATGAGTTTCATTTTTTTACCTCTGTCTTTGGGTAGCTTCCAGCTTGGACACCACAGGATTGTAACATATGGTAAATAGAAATATTCATTTGTTCCTCATTCCCATGCCATTTTGCACTTTTTGTGCTTTTGGAATTTTTTGTCCTTTTTGAGTCCTCTTGCATGCCTTTCTTTCTGAATTTTTATTCAGGATCGTCTATCCATAGTGTCATTTTGTGTGAGAGATGTATTGATTTTCATCTCACGGACGGAGAAGAACTTTGGCAATTTTGTACTTATATGGTTTAGTACTTTGTTTTGATACATATTGCTTTCATAGCAGTTTTTTAACTCTTATTTGCCTTTGGCTTCAAATTCTTGGCATGGGATTATTTATATATAATATAGTGTTTACCTTGCTTCCTTTCCATGGGTCTTTTGCTGTCACCCCCTAAGACATTTTTAAATGTGATATGGATGGAGCCTCAAAATAGTATTCCGGACCATTTTGATCCTGAGTTATTTTATAAGGATTAAGTAGGACTTCAATGTGTTCATAGCCATTTAGGAAAACTGCTGAACTAGAAGAAATTCTTTCAAATAAATTCATAGTACACAGTCTTATAATCAAGGATTTTAGTTACTCCAGAATTCTGATGGTCTCCATGCAACCAAAAGTTTGCTTCTTTTATTGAAATCAATCAAAATCTAACTAAAACAAACCAAAATAAACAAATCAAAACAAAACCAAGCAATCAATTTATTTATGTACAAGATAATCAAGAAAATAAAAAGCAGCAAGAAAAATAAAATTGGAGAACTAAACCACTAACTGGTTAGTTCTCTGCTTACCCCTATAAATATGGCAATTTGTAAGTTAAGGGGCTAGGATAGACTACAAAAGGCCTACCCATTATAGAAAACTACATCGACTAGCCTTGAAAAAACTATACCTGAAACTAAATCTACTATTTTAGAATCAATCTCATCAGCTAGTGAAAACCAAAGGAGATTGGGTTGGGTGTCTGATGTACTGCTAGATTCTTTCGCTTGGTAGTTTCCCGGTTCTAGTTCAATGAAGTAATTCCCCAATACAGAATTCACTGGTTCATTCCTACCCTCCAACTGAGTAACATTGTGCTTCATGTGGGGCTCTCTTAATACCTTTATTTGATTGAGACTTCCTTTATAAGGCAACCACAGATGTGACCAATCTGATGCAAAATATCCATTTCGCTTTGCTGACCAATCCTGACTCAAAACAATTCCATAAGCCTCACGTATGTCTGCTACTACAATATCGCTAAACTGACATACCTTTTCATTCGAAGATAGGCGAATGAGAACATCCTCCATTTCCCCAGTTACCTTCACATTTGTCTTGTCTAAGTGAATAACCTGCTAGGTAGATGGTTTAGGCTGTCCATTTATCTTCTTGCAGACTGAAAGTGGCATAACATTGACAGATGCCCCTGAGTCTACTAAAAATTTGTGCACATTATGGTTGAAAATTTCAAAAGTCAGGAGAAAAGGTGGGGTTTTGTATTTGGACTTACCTCCCACACTTGCTTCACCAATTTCTTCTTCTTCAATTTGGTTGTCAGTGGGAAGCTTTATCTTTGGTATTTCAAGTGGTTTTAATAAAAACAAATTCTGTTGAGGCACATTACACATTTCGAACAATGAGATATTTGCCTTAGCCCTTTTAATATCTTCCACAATATTATACTCCATCTTATGTTCTTCTAGATTATTTTCTAAATTATCAATCTTCTCTTCAATGGGATTAACAGGCATGTTGATTTTCTTCGGATCTTGACTGCTAATGGTGGATTCATGTATTTTGTCAGCTGTGGTGCTTTTCTGAATTTTCTTCACGTTCTCTTGAAGTCTCTTAATTTTCGGGAGTATTGTAAAGTCTTCTTTTATCAAACCTTGACTTCTCATTGTCACATTTGTTTCTGATATATTCCCATGTTTTAGATCACTTTCATTTTCTGTATCAAAAAGCAAGACATAGTCCCATAAAAACATAGCATCATCCTCTTGTTTTTTCGTGGATTTATTACCCTTTTCTTCCTCATCATCAATTTCTATTAGTTTAGAGTCCAATAGTTGATTCATTACTAATGTCATCAAATTGATCCATTGAGGGAATTTTTTTTCAGAATGAGGCTGCTGATGGAAGGTGCAAAAATTATCCATACCTACCTCTGTTAAATTCATTGATGCAGGACTATGTGGAGGTTTAGATTCATTATTGTCTCCTCTCCTTTCATAGTAAGACTTATAATATTTCTGAGCTTCCTTTTCTTTTTCCAAATCTATTACTCTGTTGGAAAGCTTCTGCTTCATTTTCACCATTCCTTCAAGTGATTGCTCATCCTTAGGCTTAGTCGGTAACCATGCTTTGTTACCAAAAGTTGTTTCTCCCTACTACTCAGGATAATCTTTTATGCTCTCTTTTTCAGCTTCTACCCTCTCAGCTTCTTCATAATTTTCTGCCAACGTAGGTTTGACTGTCATCTTGGAAAACATAGCTAAGTCAGGCCCTAGAGCTGAAGTATAGTATTCAATTAGAACTTTATCAGAGGGCTTATCAGCTGCAGAAAACTTCATTAGATAAGCAACAAACCTTTGAGTAAAACTATGCACTTTTCTTTTCTTTCTTTCTTTAAAGCGCACAACCCTTTCATTAGAGCTGCATGGGTTTTCTGGGATGCATATTTACTTCTGAATATTCTTTCAAATGTGTCCTAATCTGTGATTGAGTTCGCAATAGAGCAAAATACCATGAAGCTGTTGCTCCTTTCAAGGTATGTGGAAACAATCTACATACTACATCTTCATGTTCTCTAGCCCTTAGTCCTTCTATGGCCAATTAAAAGCTTTGCAAATTACCATCTACTAAAATCTTTTCACTGGGATCAAACTTAGGTAGCATTTTCTCAAAAGCCTAAGGTAAGTCATGCAAAGGAGGTGTTAGGTTTAATGGTGATCTATCCCTCCAAGCAGGTGGTGGATTAGGTGGGTTGGGTGGTTGATTTGCATTTACGCCTGCCATGACTCTAGGTGGAGAATGAGGTGGTGAATGAATAGGGGTTTGAATAGGTGAATAGAAAGGTGTATCTGGGCCCACTTGATTCAAAGGCTGAACAACTTCCTATAAGGTTGTTTCTACAAGTTCTTGAAAATCTCCAACCAACACTGCGTCTTCCAATATAGGGCGGTCTTTCCTCTTATATTCTCTTCTGGGTAAGACAGGAATACTTGGTAACCCTCCAATCTTCTTCACATATGCCCTAGTATGTCTTCTCAAATAGTCAACTACTTCGTTATCAACAGGAAACAAAAACTCTTTACCTTTCTCTTCAAGAATTGGATTGGGAAACAAATTTCTCTCAGAACTGTTAGCGGTTGAGTAATTTCGAGGAAATAAGTTTCCTCGGCCAGACATGCACTGGCTGCCCTCCTTCTAGCACCAAAAACTGTTGAGGCCTGGAAAATCGCAAGTGACAACAGATAGGGATTCTCCTCGGTAAACGTTCCCAACTAGCCCGTTACTATTTGGTATGGGGAATCTATCCGGTTAATGGTCTGGCAACCGTAGGTCAAGGAACAAAAATAAAGGGTTTTACCGGTTACGGCCCGATCCACCATGTATGTTTTAGTTTTTTATATTAAAGTATGAGATGCAAGTGCCTATCTAAGAATGCAGATTGATAGAGAATACGAGGGGCGGTCACAATATGATGCACAGGTTCTTATCGTCTTAAACTCTCTCGCATCTAAATCACACACAACAAGAAAACTAAAACTAGCTATCTAACCTATCCCTAGGGAGCAAGATTATCATTCATTAATGAGTAATGTGTTTGACGCATGCATTAAGAAAAATCATAGATAGTTGATACTTCTTTCAAAACACATGAACATTTAAAGATATATGAACAACTAGATAGCTAATTGTTTATGAACAACATTCATTACTCATAGTGGAAATTTCATAGAATAAACTAGAGAGCATTTATACAAGAACATAGGTTCAAAGAGTTAAAACGATCTCACAGTTCATGGACACAAAACTGAAAACGAAATAGTTCACATTCAGCAAATCCATGGCACAGCATTTGAAAAGTTCCACAAAGCTTTCTCCAACATGAAACTTGTAATTTCTTTATGCAAAAGGAAATAGTTCTTCTTACATCAGATTCTCACAAATCTGTCTGGGAAAAAGTCCCTTCTTCTATCTAATTCTCCTATACTTATACTACAAGAAAAAACTCTTAGGATGCCCCTCAGTGACCTTTGGGCTCCCCAAACCGTTTAATCTCACAATTTTGTCCTTTTGTGAGTGCTCATGATTCATACAAACGTTAGATCTCAGACTTACGATTTAAGAGCACTTTTAAAGAGGGACCGGCTTGGTAACTGATGAACCTTTTCCAATCCTGGGCCTCTGCTACTATCAATTTTGCTCAATAATCCATTTATCTTTTTTAGATCCTGTTGATGCTTAAACCTTCACTGTCTTCTTTTTGAGCAACACCTCTGCTTCTTACTTTTCCTTTCTTCAGCTCACGCCCTTCTGCTTTGTCCTTTAGATACTTCTTTTTTGCAGGAGCAACCATCAAACAAGATCTACAAAATCTTCTAAGTCCGTCTGCAGTCAAAACGAAAAACTCATCATTAATACAAACTGCATTCAAAATCATCTAACTTTCAATAAAATGTAAAGCATACTGTCAAGAAAACTAATCACAAATGTGTGGCCCTACATTGTGTTCTCAACACGAAAATTCTAACATGATAAAAGAATGAGAAACCTCCACCGCCCATAAAATAGGGTAAAACAACACACCAAATGGCGGGAAAAAAACTAAGCATCGGGCAGACAATCCACTATGGAGCCGCAATGGCGGAATACCATCAGGCTATGGTTCCCGCAATCAAAATAAAACGTCGGTGAAATAAAACACTAAAAACTGCAGCATCGGATATCGGAACCACTACAGCATCAGACGATCAGTTCGCTAAGTAGCCGCAACGACGGGAGATAGACTGACTATAGCTTCCGTGAAAAAATAATAATCACCGGTGATCGAAAGAGTTAAGGAATATATATCGGTGAGTCAAAACTTAACACTGCTTCCGTGTCGGCGTCGTAAAGGACTAGCCTTCCGATCAAAGTCAAACATCGATCCGATAGAGATAACAAAAAACATCACAAAGCAAAAATTTTACGCAATAAAACCATGGAATCGGCAGGACTAGGAACTATGCATCGAAACATTCGTTGTTTAGCTTCTGCAACGACGACTCTATAGGGAACTATGGCTCCGATGCACTATACAAAATACTTTCGACAGCGAAAACGAAAAACGTCGACAGTAAAATAAAAAGACAAAGATAAACATGCATCGGTGAAAAAACAGGACTTTACATTGGGTCATTCATTATTTGTTTTCCGAAATGGCAGCTACAAAGAGGACTAATGCCACAATTCACACATCAATGGATTTTCAATACTGATAAAGTAAAAAAGAATTTAAACAATAAACCGAAAAGACCACTTAAAGCATATCGGAAAAAATAGGATTGTCCATTGGCAGCAAAGAAAACTAATGCTCTGATTCGTTGTTCAACTGACTTCCGACAATGATCCTCAAAAAATCAAAAACATTAAGTACTCAAATAAACCGAGAGGATTTTCAGCTGGGCGACAAAAATAATAGTTCACTCAACCTTCGATACAACGGAAACAAACAGTCAACTCATCATTCAAGAACGATAAAATTCACCAAAATCAAACTTCAAGCTCCAAACATTCAATAAAAGGAAAAGTTGGCCTCAATTCATCCAAAATTGTAGCAGAGGAAAAAAGTTCAGGAATCCAACTAATCTCAAACAAGATAAGATCAAAAGGAGTGTCCAAAATTTCAAAAATTTGGGAAAACAGTTGCAGCTGCAACAAGCCCCCACCCTATGCATCCTCCTTGTCGACTCCTACGCAGCCATCATCTCTCCTTGCCTCTTCGTCATTCTCCCCGATCGATCCACTGTCGAAACCCTCTGTCTCCACGATTCTAGTTGTGGGGCAAATTCTGTTTGAATATAACTTGTTAAAATTACGTTATTATTAGATTTTGTTCGATCTCAAAATAAATAATGTGGATGCTTGTTGACTTATGGCTTTCAAGATGATGTTGAGAAAATAAAAGTTAAAACAAAAACAAGAGGTTGAATATTTTATAAGATATTTTTTTCTTAAAATATCTCATACTAAATTTTTGATGCATATGGGGTCAAGGACGATGATGACATCATCAATTCAAGGAGGGGAGAATGTCCACGTACAAATTTTGTCGTGTAATAAATAAAATAAGAGTTCTTGAAACTAAAAATTAAACCTAAAAAATAAAAAGTAATTAGTTATCACATGGTTGGGTAATAACCAAAACTTATGATGTAAATGTGAAAAGTTGTTATTTTTTAGTATTGGACCCTTACACACTGTTTAAAGATGATTCGTTTGGATCGGAGGGGACATTGGAAGAATATTTCCACAAGGAAGAGAGTAGGTATGGGAGAGAACATGAACATGGGTTTTTTTTCCATGTCATAGGCACATGTAGGCGTCACCATTTACATGAGATCCAGGGTTATCCTGATACCTAATAGGTTATGGGAATCAACCACTATATTTTCCTCTTTGTATGACTGCACCAGTGTACCATCTAAGAGACCAACGATCACCCTTGTAATAGATAAGTTTTGTATCTATAAATACACATTGTTGTTATGTGCATATGTAATATAGCCAATTAAATGCTGAAATAAAAAATTTAAAAATGTTTATTCTATGGTCTTGAATTTATAATTAGTTTTTTTCTACATTTCTTGATTCTTATTTAAAATGGATAAATACTTTAAAGAATAGAAATTGTTTTTTCGTCAATTATAAAAAGAAACTGAAATCAGAAAAAATTAGTTTTTGACAAGGCTTGCAATCTTACTATAGTTCCAAATGAACTTTCTGTAATAACCCATTAAACCCAAAAAAACCTTTGAGGCTTTTAATATTTCTAGGGTGATTCCAATCCTTCAATGTTGTAATTTTCTTTGGATCCACATGCACACCCTCCTAACTGACAACATGGCCCAAATACTCCACTTCAAAGAATCCAAAAACACATTTGGATCATTTAATAAAGAGTTGATGATATTAAATGTTAGAAAACAGGACCGCAGAGCAATAACAGATATACAGTTAAATCAATAAACAAGATGCAAAACACATTTAAACATTACAGAAAGACACAGATATAACGTGGTTCACCCAAACGATGGGCTACGTCCACAAAGAAATTTCCAATCCTTTTATTACAGTATAGAAAGATGAAGGGATACACCCTACAGCAAAACTATTGCACTTCCTCTTCACACTCCCACAGTCTCTCTTCCAATACAATACAACACCATACTTAGTCGTTTTACAATGCTTTCTTTTATAGGGGAAATACAATGGGAAAATTCTAGGGTTAACCCAATACCATGGGTCCGCAAAACTATTGGCCAACACACATCCCAAAAAAAAATTCTCAGGGGCCCTGCCCCTGAACCCCGAGGCAGGGGGAATGAATGTACACTACTCCAAGGTTACAATCACAACTATGATAATATCTCTGGATCTGGAAGATTAAGCTCCACAACCAACAATCTCCCACTTTGAGACTAATCACAGCAACTCCATCACTACTGCACTTGTTGGACACCATGGCATACATCAAGCTCCCAATCGTTGATGAATAGGGAATCTTGGACATTTAATATATCTCTTTTTGTGTCTCTGGACACATATCCTTGCTTAGTTTGAAGTGGCTAGCCAAAGGTGTACTCACTGGTTTTGCATTCTGCATTCTAAACCTCTGCAACACCTTTTCTATGCACTCACCTTGAGACAACATCAATTTGCGATTTTTCCTATCTCTTGTTATTCTCATACCAAGGATTTGCTTTGCAGCACCCAAATCCTTCATCGCAAATGATTTAGCTAGTTTTCTTTTGAGCACATTTATATCCTGCATGTTAGACCCTGCGACAAGCATGTCATCCACATACAATAACAAGGTAATATATCTTCCGTTATCTAGCCTCTTGAAATAAACGTAGTGGTCAGAATGACATCTATCATAACCTTGTTCTATCATAAACTTATCAAATTTTAAATACCACTACCTTGGAGCTTGCTTCAAGCCATACAATCTCTTCTTCAACCTGCAAACCAAATTCTCCTTCCCTTTGACCTCATACCCTTGTGGCTGCTGCATATAAATCTTTTCCTCCAAATCCCCATGGAGAAAGGCTATTTTTACATCTAACTGTTCAAGATGCAAATATTCTACCGCCCTAGACTTAAAATAGTTCTAATTGAAGTCATTTTAACAACAGGAGAAAATATTTCATCAAAGTCTATACCTTTCTTTTGTGCTAACCCCTTTACAACAAGTCTAGCCTTGTACCTCTTCTTTCCTCCATATTCTTCCTCCAACCTGTAAACCCATTTATTCTGCAATGCCCTTTTTTCTGTAGGCAACTTAACCAAATCCCAAGTCTGGTTTCTTACCAATGATTCCATCTCCTCATCCATGCCTTGCTCCCACTTCTTTCTAGTTTCTACCTGCGTTGTTTCTTCAAAACATTTCGGTTCACCAGAATTAGTCATCAATAAATAATACAGCGAAGGAGAGAATCATTTAGGGGGTCTACTTAACCTGGTAGACTTTCTTACAATTGCAGGAGTTTTAGGTACCTGCTGCTGCTCTTGATTTTTGAGTGCTTTTGGAACTTCATTTTCTTTGATTTCATCAAGCACTATGTACTCTATGTTTTCCTTTTCTTCTTTCTTTCCCTGCAACTGATCTTTGTACATGACCTTTTCATTGAATACTAAATCTCTACTCCTCATGATTTTGCAATTTTTAAGATCCCATAAGCGATAACCAAAATCATCAACCCCATATCCAATAAAGGTACATTTCTTGGATTTAGCCTCAAGCTTTGTTCTATCATCTTTATCAATATGGACAAATGCTTCACAACCAAAAGTTCTCAAAAATGAGTATTTTACCTATTTACCTGTCCATGCCTCCTCTGGAATGCCACCATCCAAAGCTCTTGAAGGCCCTCTGTTTATTAAATAAATAGCAGTGTTTACAGCATCAGCCCAAAACTATAAGGGAAACCCTACATTCAATCTCATACACCTTGCACGCTCCATGATCGTTCTGTTCATCCTTTTTGACACACCATTTTCTTGGGGTGTTCCAGGGACTGTCTTCTCTCTGTGAATCCCATTGTGTGAACAGTAACTGTCAAACTCCTTGCTGCAGTACTCGCCTCCATTATCAAATCTGAGACATTTCAACCTTTTTCTTGTCTCATTCTCAGCCAAATATTTCCACTTCTTAAAAGTATCAAACACATCATATTTTTGTCTAATGCAATAAACCCAAGTTTTTCTAGTTGCATCATCAATAAAAGTAACATAATAACGAGAGCCACCAAGACATTGTACATGAGCTGGTCCCCAAACATCTGTATGGGAAAGCTCTAACTTTTCACTCTTCTTTTGTTTCCCAACCCTGAGAAATCTAACTCTCTTCTATTTTCTATAAACATAGTTCTCACAGAATTCCAAACTTACCTGCTTCAGATCGGGAAGCAGTTTCCTCGAGTGGAGAATCTGCATCCCCTTCTCACTCATGTGGCCAAGCCAATGATGCCACAACGCCGCACCTATTTCTGTGGAAGCTATAGAGATGGAATAATCAGTATTATGAGGACATAAATATAACGTACCTATCCTATCTTTTTTTTCAATTACCATTGATCCTTTAGTGATCTTCCCCCACGTTTCTCCAAACGTAGACAAACAGCCACTATCTCCCAACTGCCCTGTTGAGATCAGATTTATTTTCATAGCAGGAATGTTCCTTACATCCTTTAGCAGCCATTCACTTCCATTATTTAGCTTAATCCGTACCTTACCCTTTCCAACAATTTTACATGGTTCATCATCCCCCAATAACACATGCCCAAAATCACCTTAAACATAATCATGAAAGAATTTCCTGTGGGGTGTAGTATGACATGAAGCCCCTGAATCTACTACCCATTAATCACTAGTATTATCTAATGCAAGAATCAAAGCATCTTGTAACACATCACCTACTACATTCACTTCCTGAGTAGTCTCTTGTTGTCAGTCTCCCTTTTTCTTTGGAGCTCTGCAATCTTTCTTCAGATGTCCTTTCTTACCACAGTTCCAGCACTCTATTTTTCCAAATATGGACTTGGATCTTCCCTTTTTAGACTTGCCTTAATTTCTTGGTCTCCTTACTCTCTCATTTTGTCTCCCTCTGCTCTCCATGGTCAACGCATTACCTGATGTCTCACCTGTGCTTTTTCTTCACATTTCCTCACTAAGAATAACACCAACAACATCATCAAACTTAAGAGTGTTTGAACTAGGGACGGAGTTACTTACAACCATGACCAAGCTATTCCAGCTTTCTGGCAATGAGCACAAGATTAGAAGATCCCTAACCTCATCATCAAAGTTCACTTTTACAGAATTTAACTAACTGGTAAGTGTATTAAACTCATTTAAATGGTCAGCAACATATCCACCTTTTGACATCTTCATATTAAATAAACGCTTCATTAAAAATACCTTGTTAGAAGCCGAGGGTTTTTTGTAGAGCTTACTCAATGCGCTCATTACACCCTCTGTTGTTTTTTCTTTCAAAATATTGACAGCCACCAACGGAGCTAGGAATAGCCGTATTGTTCCCAATGCCTTTCTGTCAAGAACCTCCCATTCTTCATCCTTCATAGCTGTCGGTTGTTTTGCTTTTTTGCCCAACGGCAGGTATAGATCCTTCTGGTACAGATAGTCCTCCATTTGCATCTTCCATAACTAATAGTTTTGGCCATTAAATTTCTCAACCCTAAACTTTCCTTCTTCCGCCATTGCTCCCACTCGAACCAGGAACCCTTCTTTCCTGCGAGTTTACCAACCAAATAGACCTTTTGGCTCTGATACCAATTGTTAGAAAACAGGACCATAGAGCACTAACAGATATACAGTTAAATCGATAAACAAGATGCAAAACACATTAAAACATTACAGAGAGACACAGATATAACTTGGTTCACCCAAACGATGGGCTACGTCCACAAAGAAATTTCTAGTCCTTTTATTACAGTCCAAAAAGATGAAGGGATACACCCTGCAGCAAAATCGTTGCACTTCCTCTTCACGCTCTCACAGTCTCTCTTCCAATACAATACAATACCATACTCAGTCGTTTTACAATGCTTTCTTTTATAAGGGAAATACAATGGGAAAATTCTAGAGTTAACCCAATACCATGGGTCCACAAAATTGTTGGCCAACACACATCCCAAAAAAAAATTCTCGAGGGCACTGCCCCCGAACCGCAAGGCAGGGGGAATGAGTGTACAATACTCCTGGGTTACAATCACAACTGAATAATATCTATGGATCTGAAATATTAGGCTCCACAACCAACATTAAAGGAGCTGTAGAACCTGATCCACATGACCTAGATGGACTTGCCAAGTTCTACTGCAAATCAAGAAGTAAAAAAAATAGATACGGATAAATTTAGGTAAAAACGGTTTAAGTATTGTGTTCATGAGAATTTGAAAGATTGAGGGTGCATTGCAAATTCCAAATGGCATCAACAAGAACTCATAATGGTATTCATGAGTGCAAAAATGGGTTTTGGTAATATATTCCTCTTTCATGCAAATTTGATTATAACATGAGTAAAGATCAAGTTTGGTGAAGAAGTGAACATCCTTGAGCTCATCAAGAAGTTCATCAATGACAAGAATTGGAAATTTATCATTAACTATGAACTTGTTCAAAGTACGAAAGTCAAGACACATGCTCCAAGTTCCTTCTTTCTTGAGGATCGTAAAAACTAGGGAAGAATAGGGACTCGTAATGGGACCAGTGGCATTAGCAGCTAGAAACTCATGATGATATTTTCAATTTCATGTTTTTTGGAAAATGGATGGTGGTACATGCATACATTGGGTGGGAGTATACCAAGTATAAATGGAATAGAATAATGATGCTCACCATGGGAAGGGAGAAGTACTTTGGGACTATTAAAGATGGATTAGTGCATGTCTAAGATTAACTGCATGTCAGAAGGACTAGGTTGAGAAGGGGTATCAAAAGCTTGAATGGCATGGAATTGTGCTACAATGCATGAATGGTATTTTTAAAGAAGATTTCCCATATGGTGTGAATGGATAACCTCTGGAGATCTTATTGTAATTATTTTGAGAGCTTAGGTATTCCCTACATGTTGGAAACTCGTGTATAAGGCATTAAAATCCATGGCAATAGGGTCTAATGTTCGTAACCATTCAACACCCAAGTCAATATCACAAGCACCCATATAAATAGAAAACAGGTGGGTTTAGAGGGAATAATTACTCATTTGAAGTTGCACATTTTCACAATGACCTCTACATTTCATATCTCCTCCATTCACAATCATGATTTTGAAGTTGTTCAAAACATGGAAATAGCAGTGTGTTTCTAGGTTGACCCAATGATCAATAAAGTTATGCACGCTACCATTGTCAATTAAGACGATGAACTTGCAATTTTTGAGGAATCCAATTAACTTTATGGTTTTGGAGGCAGAAAGACCAATCAAGGAATGCAAAGAGATCTAGGGTTACTCCTTTGGTAGTTCAAGATAGGGAATGTCTTCCACAGGTGTATGAGGGACTTTATGGGTGCTATCATTAATTTCCTTGACACAAACTTAATATGAAATGGACACAAGGAGGTTTTTCCCCTTTCATTTATGTCTAGGGAAATATTTCTCATCACATTGGTAGAAAAGACCATTGAGTTGATTCTCTGTCATTTGATCTCGAGTTAACTTTTGACGTTGAGAGGTGGAGAGGACTAGGAAGGATTACTAGAAGGGAATGTACATGGATGGGACAACGAATAAATGGTGCATTTTTTTAGTTAAGCATCCATTAACTTTTGGTCTTCTTTATCTCTTTGAGTGGCACCCAACCAAGTAGTAGGATGAGCCATTAATACTTGTGCACAAATCTCTTCTTTCAAACTATTATTGAAACATTCCTTGTTAAAAGTATTGGACATGCTTCAGTGTGGATGGCTATCTACTCAAAATATTATATGAAATCTTCAATTATACTGGATTGTTTTAACTTGGTAAATTTCCCCAAATAATGAGTGTCTATTTCAAAATGTTCATAGAATTTGGAAACAAATTTTGTCCAAGCAATATAACCCTTGTAATATTTCTTGTGTCATTTCCACCATTGCCAAAATTCATGATCTAAATATAACACACCCACTCTAAGTTTCATCACGTCATATGTAATGCCATGCAAAAAAAAGTAATGTTTCATTTGAGTAACCCATCTTGTGGGGTTTAACCCATCAAATTGGTGAGATTGAATTTAGGAATTTTGTGCCAATACATGTGAGTTATCAAATCATAGATAAGTGGAGTAGAGTGAGGTCCATAGGGATTAGATGAATCATATCCTTCCTTGTGGGAAGATTTTTTTGTCTATGTGTATCATGAAGATGATGAAAGAAACAGTGTTGTTATCTAGGTAAGTTGGTCAAAAAGCAAATCCAATTTGGTAAGATCGCCATGGATGACATTAACAATTTTTTTAGTAGATGAGTGGTTTTGGTTTAACTTGTGTTGAAACTTATCATATAGTGTTTCTAGGTAGGAAAATGTTTTGGAGAGCTCACCTCCTCGAGTGCTAGCTATCGGAGGAAATGGGTCCACAAAAAGGGATATGGAAAAGTGGTACCAAGGTGATCAACATAGTGCTAGAATTGTGTTGAAATAACGGTGCAGGTAGAACCCGTACTCTCTCTATATATATATATATGTGTGTGTGTGTGTGTGTGTGTGTGTGTGTGTGTGTGT